>JAEQBH010000951.1:0-214739 GCA_016808115.1 Tetrastigma voinierianum
CTCTCTAGAATTTCAAAAACCCAACCTATTGCATATCCGTTCCAGCCACTGCCCATCTGTTCTCCAATTTTTGTGTTTTAATGGAGAAGACAACTATTTTGCTATTTTGTCTTATTCAATTAACATTTCACACTCTATGCGTCCATTTTTCTTAATTTTCGACACTCGACACAATCTCGGCCATTCATTTCCATCATCTCCAATCATGCAACATGTGTCACATTTAGTACATGTAGTAGGTGACTTTTGTCACGCCACATGTTCTTACGAACCGCTTTAATGACACCCGACACCGGTGCCTCGAACGTGGAAATTCGACTATACTTCCGACCGACGCAGGCCTAGATTTCGCGGACGATTCCACGGAAATCCGCTTCATCATCCGAGATCTAGAAAAATTTCGGGGTTTCACCAAATTCATCGCTTTATCCCTTTTAGAAAATCTCCAATTTTCTGCGCCTTACATGACAAACCCCAAGTACGGTCACAGACATTGAAATGAGGGGCAACGACCTTCTTCAGGATAATTATGATTCGACCCAAAGTTAGGCACGTTTCAAGAACCCCGATATATTCTTCACCCGAGGGCACAAGGAGAATTCGGGCTTCTTCGCCAAAGGTGCCAAGAGATCAGACTCTCGCCCTCCACCATCGTCGGCGTGTCGACGCCTCTATCAAGGGTACGGACGTGGAGGAGGGCTCACGCTACTGGCAAGGGACCGATTGCCGGTGACTCCTGAAGGTCCCTTGGAATCCTAGATCCATCATGTTGCGTTGCAGCCCCTTCGCCGGCTACGTAGCCCACCTAGTAACCCAAGTCATATTTCTCGTCATACAATGCATGCAAATTGGACTAGTAGTCGGCCTCAAGCTCAACAAGCACGCGGTTTTCTCAAGATCGTAAAAGGGTCCTCGCTCTGTCGTGGTGTGCTCTACCGCAAGGCTGACCCTACCGTTGGGATTCCATCGCCACCGGGTGGATACTTCAGTGAAATGCGACGATGTTAGCATGCTTTAAGTTAGCCACCTCCGCCTCAAGCCGCGGGACCCTTTTAATTTGGTGCCCTAGCACATCACACGCTCTGGTAACCTCAGCAAGCTTCTGGCGAAGCTCGACCAACTCCCTTTCCAAAGCAAGGGCCTTGGCCTCGTGTTGTGCTTTGGAATATAGTTCCCGCGTATCGTCTCGTAGATGTGAGATCCAGGTAAGTGGGTGTTGCCATATGTCACAATACTTGGCCATATAGTTCCCGAACGTGCTCATCTACGTAGCAAGTTCCATTTAGAATAAGAAAGAGAAAGAGAAAAAAAACCAGGGAATAAGAATTGGCACTAGGAGTAAAGGGTTACCATGACCTCCATTTGGAAGAGGGTTGACTCCCGCAGAATGTCGAGAACTCTCTTGATCACTGGAGCCCTGAACTCTGTAGCCAAGTCAGAGACCACCTCCTTATCGGGGTCCCGAAGAAGTGGTTCCTCGAACAGGTGGGAATCCACTATCAAGGCTTCCATAGAAGGAGGGGACGGGAGGGTCCACTTCGAGGAGGGCAGGTGTAGAACCCAGCACGGCTTTCCCTTTGCCTTTGCCCAACACTGCCTGGGTATGGGGAGGTGACCATCCCTGAGCGTAATCCTTCCTTGGGGTCATTCCTCATTCAGGCCCGAGTGAGGTGGAAGAATGGGTTGGGATGGATCCTTCGGTCGGGGGGCCACCCGAAGAACCTTACTCGCCTCGCAGTAAATATTCCCAGTGAATAAAGGGATCTAACCGGATACATCTGGCCGAGGAATCTGGTGAAGGTTCCTCGCCACTTTCGCCTCCTTGAGATTGGGCCACAGGGAGGCGAACGACTTTTGAAAGTCGTCACCTACTGTCATATCCTCGGCTTGCTCAAACTCACGAGTTTCAACCGTAGTAGCGATGCAGGTAAGAAGCCGACTTAGTATGCGCTCCTTAGCACGGGCGCATTTTAGGCTTAAAGTAAACGAGGGCACCGAAGGGACCGACGAAATCCCCGCCAAGCAAACCGCCGAGATTTAAGGGAGACAACAAGAGTTTGAAATCCCTTTCCGAGCTCGGGAGGCTAAGAACTCAAGCTAAGGCATTGAACTGGCTGGCACCCAAGTTGTCCACCAGTGTTCCTCGGCCTAGAGTACCTGTGTAAACACGAGCAGGAGTTAAAGGAGGGGTCAAAAAGATGAGAACGAGGCTATTAAGTAGGCATGAGGATTTCGATGACCGACCGGCTGTGAGCCGGGAACCGGAACTCCCTCACCCCGGGTACAATTTCAGCCCCAAACACCAACACGTTACCCATTTATTCCTTACCGGTGTTCGGTAGGTTAGTCACCAGGTGAAGTGGCGAAGGCCGCCACGAGGCACTGGTCACCTGTGCTACTACTTGAAAGAATAGGCAAAACAACACCTTCTCCAAGCTTGTTCACGCACACCTCGGGAGGAGAACCCAACGTATGTTCACACGAATATAAATGTGATGGACGGGGTATAAATGGCGAAAAGTGAATCACTGGGGAGACGGAACCACTCGTTAATGTGGGACTTTCTGGCCAAGCAGTAATTCATTTTGCTCCCTGAATTCATATTCGATAGGCCGTGGAACTAGAGCCCGAGAAGGAAAGGCAACACAACTGAAGCTAGGAATACTCTAAAAGGCATCTGCGTGAGGCTCTTGGACAAGCTTGAGCCAAGTAATAACATTGTTGGGATTCGCACGAGAGAGAACTTCCTCGGACATAGGTGGCGAAAGGGGTGGTTCCTCACCCGCACAACCATCGGTGGAACGTTTTCCATGGGCCATCCTGAGTTACCTGGTTGAGAACGGTCTGAGAGGACAAGCATGAAATCATCAAAGCAGACAAAAACACACACACACACACACACATAAACAACAAAGGAGAGGAAGGCAAAACAAAGTGGAAAGAAAGAGAAGGGTCGGGATTTTTTGAAACTTACCAAGCAAGTTTTCTTTGATCCTGCGGTGTAGACAACGAACAGAGTGAGGGCAATAGAGAAAGAGAACCAGAGGTTAGCAAAGGCAGAGGCAGAATGACATGAAAAATCTAATGGAAGGAGAAAGGGGAGCTATTTGAGTGAATGGGCGGATCAACGATCGAGGGGCACATTTAATGATTTGTGCGGATCAAAAAATGTGGGCTTAATCAAGAATGTGTCAAAGAAAGCAAATAAATGAATGACATCTGAGATTCATGCAAGCTGCCTCTAATGTTCGGGTAGGCACCCGCATCACAAAAGCTCTAGGGGGCTAAAGGGAAGTAGGATAAGTCTAGGTCAGATTGCTGAATGAAAGAAACCCCGCTCACATGCCGAGGTAAATGAAAGACGAGCCTCAACCGCACAAACACGGTGATATACAACCGCCGAGAAGGCGGAGGCTCGATCCAAGTAAAACATAATGACAAGGGGGCAATAGTGGGTCACCGAGCATCGCGCCCTATGCTTGATAGACATCCGAGCTGCGCTTTAAACGCAGATATGTGCTACTACACTGATAGATATAACCGCAATTAATGTACAAATGAATACATATAACAAGAAGAATGGTCTTCTAACTGTCCATTTGATATGATTACACAATCCCAACTATATATATATATATGCTTTAAAAGCAGAGTGGTCGTTTATTTTATCACTCCGTGGCATTATCTCTCACGTTGTTACTCTGTGGGGGGAACAATTTTCTTTCCACCATTAATCCATTTTGGGAGTTGTAGGAACACCCATTGCTATAAATAGGATATAAGATTATAAAAAAGGAATCCACCTTACAGGTGTAAGATTTTAACTAAATTCATATATATCATGATTTCATGTGCTTAGTTTTTTATAATTCAATTTAGATCTACATATTTTAGATCAATTCACATTGCAACTCATTTACGAAGGTGAGGCAAAAACGAACAAGAAGTCAAATGATGTACATACATATCTTAATCAAGTGGCGAGCCTAAAATTCGACTAAGAGGGTTGATCTTGAGTTTGAAAACAAATTATCTAATTATTTTGCTATAATGCCCATTTTAAAATATTTTACGCCCTAATTATATTTTCTAGATCCGCTATTATCTTTATCCATATTCTGTATTCATAGACATGATGACATTAAAATAGTAGAAGGGGTGAATTGGTGAGATTAAAATGACAAAATATAATTTTGATTAATATTATACTGAGATCTCTAGAATTAAGATAGATAAAGATATATATATATATATATATATATATATATATATATATATATATATATATATATATATATATATATATATATATATATATATATATATATATATTGTAATAAAGTGATGAACGAGAAATCAAATAAAAAGCGTTATTTTCCTTAACAATAATTAGTGCTGAACAATAAAAGATCTCAAATAAAAACTTATGATAGTTAAGACATTAATCATACATAAGAGATGAATGAGAATCAAATAAAAAGATTCTTTCTTTCCTTTAACAATAATTAAACATCAAAGAAAAAGATCTCAAATAAAAAACTTCATGATAGCAATATATTAATCATATATAAAAGATGTAATGAGAAATCAAATAAAAAGATTCTTTCATTTTCCTTAACAATAATTAAAGTTGAACAAAAAAAAGATCTCAAATCAAAAACACAATAATTAAAGTTGAACAAAAAAAAGATCTCAAATCAAAAACTTGTGATAAAGAAGACATTAATCATATATAAAAGATTCAATAGAAAAATCAAATAAAAAGATTATTTCCTTTTTTTTGTTTTAAAAACTTGTGATAAAGAAGACATTAATCATATATAAAAGATGCAATAGAAAAACCAAATAAAAAGATTCTTTCCTTTTTTTAAACAATAATTAAAATTAAACAGTAAAATAACCTCAAATAAAAAACTTGTGATAAAAACAGGCATTAATCCAAAACAATAGTGGCCACAAGTGCAAGCTGACACCATGGAGCCTCGCAGCCACATATGGTGTGACCCCACACTACTGTGCTGCCTGCACTGGCGTCGGCTTTTGATTGAAAAATCTAGTCTTATCCCCTCATGGATTCCATCCACACCCAACAATGCTTCCTCTATCATTCTCATCTTCCTTTTCTCCCTGTTTTTTTTTATTTTTTATCAAACCCTATTTTATGTTTTCACTATATTTCCTGAGAAATAGTTATAAGAAAAAAATTTCTCATATAGGATATTCATGTCTTCTTTCCTTTGTGTTGGCGGTTGGCCTTTGCAATTCCTTTTTCTCATAGTTCGATTGTCATATATATATATATATATATATATATATATATATATACACGTCTTCATGGAGTCTACATTTCGATTCTCATTTTCCAAACTTGAGTACTTTCCAGTGTTTTCTACTAAAGCATTTAGTAAGAATGAGGGGTGGCTTCAATAATGCAAGAATGATAAAAGTAACCATGGTTCAATAGGTCCGTACGTCATATGAATGCAAATATTTTGTATTTTAATATAACTTTTATAAACTCCTAACTAAGCAATCATTTTGAGTCACTATTGGTTAGGCTCACAAATAAATTGTGATGTTGGAAAAACAATTTAAGAATAGTATAATTTTTTATTTATTTATATGTTTTGGATTCTTTTTTTTTAAGCAAAAATAATATTATTAATTTAAACTTACAATATATTAATAGATACAAGATAAAAATAGTTAAAAATCATACAGGATAAAATAATATTCAGGTTAATAACATAATAAATTTTTTGTAAAATATATAAATTTAATGATATATTAATTAGAATACCTGGGACTTCGATTTTTCATTATATTGATAATCATAATTTGATATTTTCAATCAAGAGATCTATTTTATCCGATTCAATCGTTCTCACAAGAAGAAAAAACACAAAGAGGGTGAGGAATGACTTTGTGCTTTTAGCAGTAATTTTAGGGAAAGATTATAAAAAATTAATAGGTAAAAAGTTTTATTTTTCAAAATAGAGAAAGGTTAGCAGCTTGTAAAGCTCTTAGTTTTTATGAATTAGAAAATGACTTCTTTGATCGAGCACTTGTGGTCTGGCGGCAGAGAAAGAGGACTACCGGGAGAAATTAGATTCATCTCCACACTACGGTTTCACAGAGGAGGAAGCCAGGAACGAGTCAACTCAGAGGATCGGACTCCAACCATGGGAGCTCCGGTATCTTCTATTTGTTCCCATTCAGAAGGGTGTTCTTTCGAAAGCCTACACAAGACCAGCAAAAGACCATCATACATCACTTGAAAACCTCCTCGAGAGAACTCTTGATTTGTTCTACCCACTCGCCGGCCGCCTTGGCACCACCGTCAACGGCGATGACGATACCACTTGTTTCTTTATCGACTGTAATGGCGCCGGAGTTCCGTTCATCCACGCATCCGCCGACGGCGTCACCGTGGGGGACATCCTTGACCCTGTCTACGTTCCTAGGATCGTGTATCTTTTCCCACTTAATGAAATCCTGGAACCACCACGGCGTTTCGGGAGCCGCTGCTGGCGGTGCAGGTGACGGAGCTGGCGACGGAGCATCTTCATCGTTGTACCATGAATCATGTGGTGGCGGATGGAACTCTTTGGCATTTCTTCAATTCCTGGTCGGAAATCTCTCGGGGTTCCGATATTAATATATCCCAATCTCCAGTATTCGAGCGTGGGTTTGTGCCTGAGGCCAATTTCCCCGTACGAATTCCTCAGTCAGAGCTAGTCTTTGGTGGGTTCCCTTCATCATCACCGACCCAGGAGAGGGTTTTCCACTTCAGAAAGAAAACGCAGCTCTTGAAAGCAAAAGCTAATGCAGAAAAGCACCAACCAAATTCTCCTGCAAGCGCTGTGGCCCATCTTTGGCGATCTGTAACTCGTAACAGGCGTCTTCGGGAGGATGAAGAGACTGTACATGCTATCCCAGTAGGTATGAGACCAAGGATAGATCCGCCATTGCCGCAGCAATACTTTGGGCTGCAACTAGGGCGGGCGTGAAAATGAAAGCAGGTGAGCTACTGGAGCTGAGTCTGCTATACGGCTTGGCAGATTAACCAGATGATTTCTACCTTTACTCATATATCAGCTACCACGAATCTTGGGCGAAAACCCCAAGCCGATGTCACCTGTGAGATCCTAACACCGGTACGTTCTCTTGATGAGAAATTCGCCGCGGTTCAATGTCTATGGTACTGATTTCGGTTGGGAAGGCCGGTTGCCGTTAGAAGCGGAGGTGGAAACAAACTGATGGAATGATCACCATTTTTGAAGGCTCTGAAGAAGGAAGTTAATATTGGAGGTTAAGTTATCGCCGGCGACCTTGGAGTCTATGGTGGATGATGCAGAGTTCATGGACGTCGTCTCCATTTGACTTTAATTTCGATTGTTTAGAATCTTACTTGTTTGGAGTTTGTATCGGTCTTCTGGAGCCTCCTGGAGGTTCCATTATCATTTTTCAATATTCATCATTATCGAGTAATACCCCCACTCGCCGCTGTCAATCTCGATTAATACATGTTTACGTACTTTTTCTTTATTGTAATTCTAACAAAATTTATTATTGATGGTGCTTTTTCTATCAAAACTAGACTGGAGCTTGCTGGAGTCACTAGGCCGGTCCGTCGGGCCGGATCAGTATGCAACCTGCATAGAAATAGTGGTCCTCGCTGTGTACAAGGCGGCGCTCCGACGTTTACGCGGCTTTTCTCATGACAGTAAAGCGATCAAACGCCGACTTGGTTTCAGAATCGCACCTTCTTCGATGGAATCATTCAGATTTATCACGCGATATCACGACGATTCTTCCTAATTGCATCACGATACCGACATCTTCCCAATTGCGTAATCTCCTCTTCCTATCGCTTAACCGACATACAGCGATACCAGGAACAGACCGTGGGGATCCTTCTTCCTCTCTTAATGAAAGATAATTTATCATGGAGATGGAGTGATTTCCTTTCTACGCTATAACCGCGATAGCTGGATATCCTCGCCACCGCCCACCCACTGGCTATTTTCAGCCTGGCTTGCTACTTTGGTAATCGTGACGCTATCACATTGGTCCCCACGTGAGGCTTCTCATCGCCAACCCTACTGAGGGGGCACCAACTCGCTTTGCCATACCGGTTGGTTCATTCCGCGGCCTACTGCCTTGCCCATGAAATCGATTTTTTTGTAATTATTATTGCCTCACTCTCGGGCCGGTTAGCTTCACAAGTGCTGGCTAAATCGCTTCTTCGACGAGCGTTGAATCTACGTGGTCGAACAGGTTTGTCAGTCTAGGCTTATCGCTAATCGCATTGGCACGATGGCTTTTCTCGATTCTCGCGCCCATTTCTACCGACGTTTTTCCAAGAGCTTTTAGAAGCACCCCACCCACCATTTGAAACCCAGACATTCCCTCGTTTAAACCTTTTTCTCTCGTGGTCTGATTTTTCTTTTTCGACCTTTTTGACCATCGCCAAGACTCCGCTCCGGTGGCCACTGCCTGGCTCCTCGTCGGGGTCGCCTCTTTGCTTTCTTCCCTAGTTTGGTATGTCTTTCTTCTTCCCCGTTACCTTTCGCTCGATTCCGTGGGTCATCAGGTCAACGCTTGTTCCCTCTTATACTGGCTCCAATCATGCGCATTTCCTGTACCCACCGCTGTCCGCGCGCATAAAGTAAGGCCCGCCGAGGAGTTTGAGTCAAGACTGACCGACGTGCGATCCAAAGAGGCCTTCCGCCGCGGTCAATGCAGCCCTCCAATCCGGTCATCCATCCCCACCTGGCAAGGCAAGGGAAAGATTAGTGAGATTAGGCAAATTTAGTGGTTCGACATTCGAGGGCTATCGTGAAGTATGTCAGAAGCCGTAGCCTAATCGGTCGAACCCTTGGCGAAAAACCTTTCGCATTCGCCATAGACCCCCTCGGGCGCTCAAGTCCGTGCCCCGATCTTCTCACCTCCGCATCGCCCATGTCCAGCATCGCCCCGCTTCGCGCCTGCATCATTCCACTTTCCCCCGCACTTTTTATCAAGAACTTCTTTCAACACTTCAACGCTTTCCCGTCCCAATCTTCTCCCACCCTCGGTGTTTTGGCCTCATCTTCCGGGTCGCTTAGGACAAGGGCCTCGAGGTTCCCAACATAGCTTTGCTGTTGGACTTCTTTATTTTGAAAGAGGCCGCGGAGGGCTTTTTGTATATTTCCAAACGATCCAGTGCCAGTATGATCATTTATGATCTTCCATCCTCCCATAAACATTGGAAGGAGCGCTATTTCTTTATCAGGGGTCGTAATTGGGAGTACAACTCTGTAATCGGTATATACGCTGCATTCACGCATGGATCGCCTGCAGAATCGCGTGAGTTTTCAACCGTGCTAGCTCAGGTTAGCTTTCATTGTGTTATGAGGCGTCTTAACTTCATGGTTGTGTTGCCTTTAGGTATCCATCCCGACCTCGCCCGAGGATATGAGGTGAAGCGCAACCGCCATGTCTCCTACTGTACTATGAGCCGATTAGATCGATATTCCTGCCTTTCCGTGAAACCCACTACAAGTTATCTTTTATCCAAATATTTATAGGCTTTAAATAGTTCATTATTAAAGGTCAAGTGAGTCCATTTCTCTAATAAAGCAAAGCTAACTGTTTGAAAAAAGATGGAAGAAGAGCTAGAAAACGTGAGAGACTAGATAATGGAGAGCAAGAAATTATTTGTATTCACTACAACAAAAGCAAGTTATAGCAGCAACATTTTAGCCGGTATTGTTAAAATTCATAATTACCTTTTTTCTAAAATTCTTCTGCTCATCGCTTGCAAATCTTTGTAAGTTCACTAAAGCTCCTAATTTTGTTGCTTTTGGCTCTCATCCCAATTTGAGAGAGATGCTGGTGCAAAGTTCATCAATGTATGTAGAGGGAGAATGGGCATTGGGTAAGAGAGGGGCGGGATGCGCTGAGTGAGAGAATGACGATTATGATAGAGTCGGTGCAAAAGAGTTAGATCCTCAACAACATCGTCTCCATTTTCGGCTCCTTCGACCACCGTCTCTCCACCCTCGAAACTGTCATTCACCCCACTCTGATAGGTCTCTCTCACTCAATGTCATTCACCACAAGAATTGGTTCATGCTTCCGCATGCCATGTCACATATACGATGAATGCTAGATGACAATTTACTCATGCATATCACCCATGCATCATGGACAATTATATCAATTAGCATAAAATTTCCAAACGATCACACATTTCATGTCAACATATTTGCACACATATATCAACATCAACAAGTCATCACTAATCAAGCAATGACATACTTTATCCTCTAGGCCAAATTATGACATAACATGTCCACCAATAGCCTACAAAAAAAGCCATGCAATGGCCTTATCCATACATAAACTCATCACATGTCAATACATTAGGACACACATATTGACCTCTAATCAATTACCACTGAGCATGTCACTCAAACTCAAGCAATGACAATTTGATCCTCAAGACCAGTCAGGGCATGAGATTCACAAACATTCCACACAATAACAAGCCATAGTCACCATAGAATAGTTCCGAACTCGCTTAAGAAACTAGTCCCCTAATTTCTTCTTTTCGTTTCAACTTAACGCTTTGCTTAGATATATGGCCCACGTTGCGCCATGTGTCATTGATTTATCCGAATATGTTTTTGCCCTTAAACAATTTACTTCATCCTGGTTCAAGTTCAATTTATTTTAAATGAACTTGACTTAATTTATTTTTCACTTTCGGGATTTTTCTCAAAAATCCCGTTTTTGGGGTCCACGGGACACCCGACGCCTCGAAAATTGTGAAAATCCGATTGTCTCGAAATTTACAAAATTCGTCTGGCTAACTAGATTTCGCTAGATGAACCAACGCGGCGCCCGTTTTGTCATCCGAGATCTAGAAAATTCCGCTTTTGCAACTCAGACTATAGCAAAGAATTTACCGTTTACCATTTTTGAAAAATTCAAATTTATTTGCTGCTTACACACACTCCTTGCCAGCTAAGGAAGATTATCTAAATTGAAATGACACCGCCTTCTCGCAGCAAAGAACATCGGGTCGGAAACAACAAACCCTCGCATTTCTTGGTTCCATTTTTACCCTAATTTCCATTATCTATAAATATATGTATTTGAGACCTGAAGAGGTTCTACTTGGGAGAGAACACCTCCTTAGGTTTCTTTCCTTTTCTTCTTCTTGAGCCATTTTAGGGTTTTTGATTTGTTCATTTCTTACTTTGGATTGGGCTAATATTGAAGATCTAGCACAATTGTAGAAGCCTTGTAGTCAGCGTAGGATTTTGAGACTCATTCATCTCTCATTTGTTTCATATTTCTAAACTCTACTCTCTTTTATTAATCTTTCATTATTATGTTTATCTTAAATATGATTTTATTGGATTTAGTTGCACAAGTGACTCAAACTTTCCTCTAGGGTTGATCGTGTGCTGATGTTTGGTTTATATATGTTTATAATGATTTTGTGGATTCATGTTTCAGGGTGGATGTTAGTTGGTGTAGTTCTTAGGATTATTATTGTTTTAACTAATTAACTCATACTGAGAGTTGGGTCTTCGATCCCAAACTAGGGCATCCTTGGTGACGCTTAGATTACTCCCTAAAATCTGGTCTCGGGTCTCTTAATGTAACACCCAATATGCCATACGCTTTATAACATTGCGCAGTGATAATAAAATAAACGTGATTTTTCTCGAATAAAAATAAACAAGAACCTGAAATTAATACAAAAGTTAAGGGTAAATTAATAATTTACCAATTCAAGACCCAAGAGTCATAATTTAATAAGTTCATATGCCAAAGTAGGAATATGCATAAATTAAATTAAGAGTAATAGAGAGTTGGAGGACCAAAGAGTAATAAAAGAAAGATATTATGAATGAAATAAGGAAGAAGATCGAACAGACAAGTGGCTTGGAAGGAAAAGGAGGAAGTTTCTTCCTTGACTGATGGTCGCAAGATGCTCCAAAAGAGAGAAAAGCGAAATAAAAATGATAAGATTTAAATAAGGATAAGATTTAAAAACAAATATCTCATTTGATCTTCGAGAAAGAGAGAGCAAAAACAGATAAGAGAGAAGAGAAGAGAAAGGAAGAAGAAGAAGAAAAAGAGAAAATAAAAGAAGAAAAAAGGAAAGGAAAAAGAAGATCACGGGTATGGAAACTATGTGTGTATGGAATAGCATGGAAACTATGTGTGTATGGAATAGTATGGAATAGTATGAAATAGTATGGAAACTGTCATGCCCCCATTCCCGATCCGACCCTATTAGC
This sequence comes from Tetrastigma voinierianum, assembly GCA_016808115.1. Taxonomy (NCBI): domain Eukaryota; kingdom Viridiplantae; phylum Streptophyta; class Magnoliopsida; order Vitales; family Vitaceae; genus Tetrastigma; species Tetrastigma voinierianum. Next base: position 12,303 of record JAEQBH010000951.1, read on the forward strand.
GGATCCGAACCGAGTCCGAGTGCGAGACTATATATCAACTATCAATTGCTCTTTCTCGTAGCTGAACTTGTACCTGTGGTTATACAAACAATTTCGTACTAACAAAAATCATTTTCATATAAAAGAATACTACACCGGAGCGGTGTCCCTCAACATTTATATACATATACCGAGTCCATTTACTTATACATGTATTTTTTTTTTCTATCACAAACATCGAGATCGCGGGCAAGGCGGTGAGCACCTATCTCGAGCCGCCTCAAGCTCGCCGACATGTGGAATGTCTCCGCCCTTCTATCCTTGTCTTCATGCCAGACCTACACGGATTGAACACCTGCAAGGTTTTACGCTTAGTGGGAACATAAGCATGGACAACCACCAATGGTGACCATCTCGCTTATACCTATGCATTTTGGGGCAATCGATACATATTCATATAACTTTAAGTTACTTATCATCTTTACATTCCTATGTCGTATGTCATATTCTATACATATAATACTTTCATGCTTATATACTATATCATTTGATATGTTCTATTTTCATTTCATCGTTATCATGTGTAATCGTCATCATGTACCGATTTCATATATCAGATTCATGTACTGCTTTCATGTACTATTTTCATATACTGCTTTCATGTACCGTTATACTTTTCATATACTTTTCCTGTCATTGACACTTTGCTTCTTACTGTGAATCGTATACTATCATCACATAAAGAAATGCTTACGCCTCATATCATGTCATGTTTCTACATTTCATTTCTTTTATGTTTCATGCCGGCATAAACCTTAGAAGTGGATAGCTGAAATCCAACCGGCTTGTACCCGATGGCACCGTGATATACCGAGGTATCATCACCGTATTTGAGACAACACCTATGCCCGTGTAATATTATACCCGAAGGTATCATCACTGTACGAGACAGTGACCTATGCCCGTGTAATATTATACCCGGAAAGGCATCATCACCGCACGGCACGTTGACTCCATTCCATGAGCCGAAGGCGCCGTGGTGACCCGTGGCCACCTGATCCAAACGATCTACGCCATCGACCCAAACGGGTCCCGATTTCCGAATATAACCGATATGTCAGACTTATTCTCTATTGGCATGCCAACCTTATCCCTCTACTTCTGGTCAGATACAGTAACTGCTTTATTATATTTTCTAGCATATCTCATAAGCATGAATAACTATTGTTACTAGATTGCTTATGTAAAAATATAATTACTCATTACTTAATCAGATTCGTTCTCATATCTGTAGCTTCATGTTATGGTTCTCATATATATCATTTCATATATGTCTATTCTATATCACATTTCGTTCATGTTTTAGCTACTCATATTCCATCTCTTCACTCTTGTATTCATATCATATTCTATCATATATTAGCATATAGCATTTGCATATAACCTATCATGTGTTCATCTTTCATGCCTTATAATTTTATTCTTTTCTTCTATATTCCTTTACCATATCAAATCTACTTATAAGTTATATTTCTGCTCACATCTCTGCTTACTATTTTTCCTTATTTCTGACCTAATATGAGCTCCACTTTTATCATACTATATATGGCTATATTCTTGACTCAATGGGCTTTCCATAGAGTCCAAGAACACCCGACCTGAGTTCGGATTTAAGGGAGATATGACCTTCCGAAGTCGGGAGGCCGTACGTGGGCAACTGGACGAGCCGACCGGGATCGAATATTGACCTGAAGTGACGAGCTCATCTATCACCTTGGTCAGGCATCTAATATTCTCCTCAGGCATATGAATGTATTCTTGACTAAATGGTCTTTCCATAGAGTCCAAGAACACCCAAATCGGAGTTCAAACGAAGAGATACACCTCGGGTTGGAGGTCATGCGTAGTCGGGCCTTGACGAAATGACCGATTTCGACGAGTTGACCTGAAGTGACGAGCCCATCTATCACCTCGGTCAGGCATCTAACATTCTCCCAGCATATGAATGTATTCTGACTCAATGGGCTTTCCATAGACCCAAGAACACCCAAATCGGAGTTCAAACGGCGAGATATGACCTTCCGGTTGGAGGTCGGCAAATGGGCCTTGACGAGCCGACCGGGATCGACGAGCCGGTGACCGGCGACGAGCTCGCCTACAGACGAGCTGAGCTCTTAGACGAGCTAAGCTCTACATGATGAGTTGGCTCGTGATGACGAGCTGAGCTCGCATGACGAAGCCGAGCTCTTCAGACGAGGTCCGCCGACCTCTATTTAACTGACTTACAAATGACCCTTCACCCATTCGACTGCTCGTAGTAGTGCGACCATAACTTTACTTACAAGCATCCGACCGAGAAATTCAAAATCCTAACATCAAGTTCACTGATGTGGCTACATTTTCCCGTAAGGACTTACTCGACAAATTCTCCTTTATTTATGACCCAAAACCCGTTCTAAGGCACCCGCTTAGTTGACCCGAATTGGTTAACCGACCGACCAGATTTTAGCCTGGCCGACTCACAAAGAAAAGCGATCTCATAACTTGGGCTTCACAGAGGTTCAAACTGAGAAATTCAGTGCTTCAACATCAAGCTCATTGATGTGGCTACAATTTATCAGAAGGAATTACCTAGATTCCTCTATTTCGACCCTAAAAACTCATTCTAAGGTCCGACTACCTGATACATCAAACATAGGAATTTTCTGGTTCAACTTGTAATCTGCACTCCCTTCTCAGCACATATCTAGGGAGTCTTAAAGCTTCTTCTCACCAACCCTACAAGAAATGAGTTTAGGAGTCTTAAAGCCCAAACCGTACACAAGATAGAGGGTTCTAAACCATGTATCTCCATACCCAATTCCATACCAATACCAAATTCCATACCTTTCATACCAAATCATAGTCTTGTACTCAAGATCTCTCTTTCTTGTTCTTCTTTCTTCTTTCTTCTCTTCTTCCTCTTCTTTTTTCTTCTTCTTTCTTCCCGTTTGCTCCCTTTTCTCCAAGACCAAAATGAAATCTTTATTTTTGGTCTTATCTTTATTCGATCTTATCCCCTTTTATTTCACTTCGCGCTTATGAAACTTCCCTCCTCTTCCTCCAAGCCACTTTGTCTCTTCCATATTTTTCTTTCCTTATTTACTCTAATATCTTTCTTATATTATTCTTTTGGTCCTCCAACTCTCTTTTACTTTTTAATTTAACTTATGCATATTCCTACTTTCTGCATATGAACTATTATATTATGACCTCAAGTCATGAATTGGTAATTTACACTTACCCTTAATTTCAAAGTTCTGCTTATTTTATTTTATCTTTATTTTTATTCCGGATAAATATACTTTATTTTTATTATACCCCAAACAGCTCTAAATCTGGGGTATATTTCTTGGGTGTTACAGAACTCACATGGAATAGTACATGGAATTATGAATAGTAGTATGGAACTAAGAAATATTTGTATGGAAGTTCAGTGTTTTTTTGTATGGATGCTATAGTATTTGTCTAGTTTTGGTATAGAAAGTATAGATACATGGTTTGGAAACCTCTATTTTGTATTGTTTGCCAAAACTCCCAAAACTCATTTCTGTTAAATGGTTGAGCTGAGAAGAGCTCTAAGGCCCTATATGTAAAAGCTTTCTTGGGGAAAGGTCTCGTTGCATTTTGAACCAAGAAAATTTTCCTATTTTTGATCATACGCATTAGCTGGACCTTAGAACTGGTTTTTGGGTAAGAAATAAAGGGAATTTGGTAGTAAGTCCTTCAAGGTAATTGTAGCCACATCACGAACTCATGTGCCAGTTTTTGAATTTCTCAATTCGAACCTTTGTAGCCTGGGTTACTGCCTTTACCCCGAATAGTCTAACCGGCTAGAGGTCAGTCACAGCGTCGTCGACTGTAGGTCAGGATCGGCCGTGTGACTACCGCCAGTTAGGCCGCCGACCAAGTCAAGCCGGGCTCGGGTCAGTTTGACTCACGCAACTCCACCGAAGGTCATAACTTCTTCGTTCGAACTCCTTTTCGGGTGTTCTCGAACTCTATGAAAAGCCCATTGAGTCAAGAAGCCATTCATATGCCTATGGAGGACAGTAGGTGAGTTCAGCCAGGTCAGGTCAGCTCGGCCATGTCAAGTCACTTCGCCACATTAGGCTAGCTCTACCGATTGTCTAGTCATGTGTGACCTCCAACTTCGGACGACAATAACTTTTTCGTCCGAACTTCGTTTTGGGTGTTCTTGGACTCTATAGAAAGCTCATTAAGTCTAGAATCCATCCGTATATATTTTGATGAAAGTGGAACCCATATTAGGTTTAGAAATTATGAAAAATAGTAGGCTTTACCTGTAATTATAGTATTCCTCGAACATATAATCAGAGACTCAAGACCCGTATATTAAACGATAATGACACTATATTATGGGCGTATTGACGTATAGTACTGCATTTACCGATTAGTGCGATCATTACTTATTAGGTGCCGCGCATTCTCGTTTAGGCTACGGTACCAAGATCGTATCATACCTTCGGCACTTCACTGTGCTTTGTCCAACTCATTTATTATTAATGGGTCTAAGAGTCAAACTGTTATATGATAAGGACCGACAAGAATAAGAATGTTAAATGTACATCGTTATGTTCGAAGTACTCCCATGGTGCACTCGTATAAGTATTGCAAGCTATGTAGTACCTACAGTACTTTCATGATAAAGTATGCTTTGCGTAGCACAAGCATACATGATAGATATGGCGATGTGTATAAGCACCCATAGAGAGCAGCTCTATAACTCCTACAGAGGTCCGAATAAGTATAAGTTTGTTATATGTGATGATGGTAAACAAAGGACAAATACATGTTGATAAGAACAGAAGAAATGCAAATGACCTAAATCGAAACACATATGATAAGAAAGTATATGACTTATAAGCTCGTGTAAATTATATGTATGGAACATATATAAGTATGTGAGATATGAGATATGAAAAATGCAAAGATTCGAATAAATGATTGTAAGATATCGTGATACGATTATCTATAATCATAATTATTTAAATATAGAGAAAATCAACATAAAATACACGGATTGTCGCTAGAGCATATATAAGGATAGATAGTACGCCTCATAGCAAAACAAGCTTGCAAAGATACAAGATAGTTGGCCCCGTTTTGTCATTACGCTTCGGGCCCTTATGGGATGGGTCATTGTTCACAGAATGATAATGGGCCGCCTTCGTACTCTTATATTTGGCCATCGTTCGATACAATGATAATTCATACCTTTCAGTTTATAATTAACACTGCCGCATAGTGAGTATAACGCCTTTCGCCCTTAGTAGTTCCTATCTACTTTCTAAGGTTTATGCAGGCATAAAACATAAAACAAATAACAAGTATATGCAAATGGTTCAAAATGATAAAGTACATGACATGACATGATATGAGAAGTATAGCATTGCTATGCGATGAAAGTATATAGTTACAAGAATAAGAAGTAAAGTAAGATGACATGAAAAGTATATGAGCTATGATAAGTCATGAAACATAAAACAAATGATAAGTATATGCAAATGATTAAAAATGATAAAAGTATATGACATGACATGATATGAGAAACATAACATATAAGCTTGTGTATGCGATGCTATAGAATATTATATAAGTATCCCTATATGTTATATGTATATGTAATGTAAAGTGATGACTCTTATTAGTGGTCGTCTGCTGAGTTTTTCCCTAATTAAGCGTAAAGTTTAGCACGGGTTTTCATCCGTGTAGGTACAGAAGAGGAAACCAGAGGACAGGACAATCCGCATCAATAGTCAAAGGCCACACATTACTAGATGCCCACTGGAAGACCTTTTGGTCTAATGTATATGTATTTTTGTTTCTTTCGTAAACACAAATATTGTGAACACTTCCATATATTGGAGCTTGTATATATTTTGTAATCCGCTGCTACAGAATATAGTACAAGTTAAATGTTTAACATTATATGAATGAACAAGTTTAAAGGCTATAAGTTTACAAGTTTATAAAAAAAAATAATAATATGACAACTTCGCTCGACATCGAATGCCAGTTAGCAGTCACAGTTAGTCGGGGGTATCGAGCATCCCGCATTCGGTTCGATCCGCCAATCTGCCTGACGGAAGGGGCTCTACACTTAAGGTATGACTTAGTTAATTGAAATTCTAATTAACCTAATCAAATAAGTCTAGGAAATTAGGAATGCCTAGTACTAGATGGATTTCATTTGGAGTAGCGCCATCTTAGCATTATGTGAGGATCATATGGACCGAGAGGTGATCGATTCGAGCATAGTCCGGGTAGTCCTCTTGTATGGACCGAGAGGTGACCAATAGGATTTCCAAGGAAAGCATTGCCTTATAAAAGTACCATACTTAATGACCTAGATGGACCGAAAGGAGAATAGAGAGTTAGTGAGAGAAATTGAGGGGAGATTACCTAAAGTAAACTCTATATAGGATTCCTTAGACATGCACAAGTATAATGCTCACTCAATCAACGCTTAATGAATATAAACTATAAATGCATCAATGGAAACAATCAACCCTTATATTTCTCGAAGTTATATTCCGATATTGTCAAATTCTCGTGAGTGGACATTGATCACACCTCGTTTTGTTTCTTTGGCTTATTGTTTTCTTACTTAGTTTAGAAAACATTCTCCTTAAGTCATTGAGTCGTCAAATAGTGAATGACTTTACCAGTCGGGGTAATTCAATCTTCGCTAAACCACACCTTCCATGTGGATAGATATCCGGACTTTTAGTCCATTGTATTACGAAACGACCCATGCCCCGAGGAAAATCGCCAACAAGCAACCTCGAGTATTTGTAGAATCCTCCGTGAACGGTCTCCATCAAGTGATCCAAATTTCGCAAAGCATCTCGAAGGTGGGCCCAATAGTCGAAAGGTATTCCATGGTCTCAGGTCAGACTGCAGTTAATAAAGCACAAAGGAAATTCGCCTAGTACATTCAAACACATAAGGGTAAATAGTTGTTCCATTAACCAAAGAGAAATACTCCAAAGCCAAACTTCTGTAAGGGTGGTCATGGTACATTAAAATGAGGGGCAGAGCCTTCTTCGATAATTATGACTATTCCAAAGCAGTAATTTCTGCAACTGGCGATATACTTTCACCGAAAGGCATATGATGATTCGGGCCTCTCGCCGCAGCCGGGTGAGATTTGGATTCGGCCCCTCCACCATCGACCGATGTGTTGGATCGCTTCATCGGGCGCCGATGGGAGGAGGGCTCAACCTACCAAGTAAAGATCGACATCGGGCGACTCCTGAAGGTCCCTGCGTCCCGCATCTATCATGTTGGCGCTAGGAACCCTTCTACGGCCACGAGCTCCACTCAGTAACCCAAGTCGATGGCTGTCACGACAATGCAGGAAAATTGGACTAGAAGTTGGCCTAAAGCTTAGCAAGCATGCGGTTTTTCTCCGCATCACAAAAAGGGTCCTTTGCTTCAAGCCGCGTGGTGTGCTCTTGCCGCAGGCGCTGGATCTCGGCCCGTTGGGACTCCATGTCGGCCTGGTGGATACTTAGCCACACAATGTTAGCATGCTTAAAGGCCACCCGCCTCAAGTCGCGGATCTTAATTTGGCACCCAAGACCACGTCAGAGGCCTCTAAGAAGCTTTACAAGCTCGCCACCTCCTTTCAGCAAGGCCTGGGCCTCGTCTCAGGTTGGAACAGTTCTCACCATCGTCCCACGGCTTATGAGTTTGCAAGAGGTGCGTTGGCACGCCACTGATTTGGCCAGATAGTCCCAACATGCTCACTCGCACGCTCCATCAGAACAAAAATGAAAGAGAAAAAAAAATCAAAGAATAAGAAATGGACTAGAGTAAGGGTTACTAATGACCTCCGCATTTGGGATGGGGTGCTGACTCGTAGAAGGTCAAGAACCTTCTTTGATCACCGGGAGCCTCGAACTCCGCAATGGGGTTTCGAGACCCACTTCCTAATATCAAAAATCCCAAGAAGTGGTTCTCTAACAGATGGGAACGCTATAGAAGCTCATAGAAGGAGTGATGGAGGGTCCACTTCGGGAGTGGCAGTGATGCACTTTCAAAGACGGCTTCCTCTTGCCTTTGCCTAACACCGGCCGGGAATGGGAGACCCTCCTCGAGCCGTAACTCCGGGATCATTCCTTATCCCGCCCGGAAGGAGGCGGAAGGATGGGTCGACGGATCCCCGCCGGGGCCACCCGACAACCTTACTCGCCTTAGGGGTAGTTAGGAGTTCACAGAATAGAGGGACAAACGTGGCTGGGCTAGATTCAAGCCGAGAACTAGCAAAGAATTCCTACTTACTTTCGCCTCCTCAGATTACCACAGGTGGCGAAATTGAATTTGAAAGTAGTCACTCATCGTCATATCCTCGGCTTGCTCGAACTCACGAAGCTTCAATCAGCAGTTATCGATGCACAAGGCACTTAGTATGCGCCCTTAGCACAGCGCCGAGGCTTTCAAAGTGTAAACGGTTAATCAAGGGACGCCAAAATCCTCGCCTCAACAAAAAGGCCCGAGACGAGGAAGACAACAAGAGTTTGAAATCCCTTCCGAGCTCTCGAGTCGAGAACTCCGCAGGCACTAACTCTGGCCGGGCACCTGTGTCAGCCTCACCGCTTTCTCGTGCCTGTGAGTACTTGTGTAAACACTTGCAGGAGTTAAAGCAGGGGTCAAAAAGATGAGAACGAGGCTATTAAGTAGGCATGAGGGTTTGGATACCGACCAATGGAAGGTGAGCTGGGAACCGGGAACTCCCTCAATTATTGGTACAGCCCCATGCCCCAAACACCAACACGTTACCTTAAGGCTTATTCTTACTGGTGTTTGGCAAAGAATACTAGGTAGCGGCCAGGCGCCGGCCACGAGGTAGTACCGTCGACTCAGGCTATTCAAGGAATAGGCAAACAACACCTACTCTAAGCTTGTTCAGTACGCACACCCCGAGGAGAACTCGAATATTGTTCACATGAATATAAAATATGATTGGGATTCGGGTGTAATGAAGGAATTGTGAATCAGCTGTGGGGAGATGGAACCTCAGCCCTCATCGTGACTTTAGCAAGGTAATTCAGCATTTGCCCTTAATTCATATTCAGAGAATGCAAACTAGGAGCTCGGTGAACGAAAAGCGAAAACACGGACTTGAAAAAGGAATACTTCCTCCAAAAGGCATAAGTGGGAGGCTCTTGGACATGCTTGAACCAAGTGATAACACTGTTGGGATTCGCACGAGAGAGAACTTCCCTGGACACAAGTGACGAAAGGGGTGGTTCCTCACCGCGACAACCATCTATGAACGCCCATGGCCATCCTTATGAGGTTATTTGAGTTTGTTAACGTCCCACTATATATCATGTAACCGATGTCTAATCAATAATGTCACACACATAAACAACAAAGGAGAGGAAGGAGAAACAAAGTGGAAAGAAAGAGAAGGGTCAGGATTTTTTGAAACTTACCAAGCAAGTTTTCTTTGATCCCACGGTGTAGACAACGAACAGAGTGAGGGAAATAGAGAAAGAGAACTAGAGGTTAGCAAAGGCGGAGGCAGAATGACACAAAAAATATAATGGAAGGAGAAAGGGGAGCTATTTGAGCGAATGGGCGAATTGACGATCGAGGGGCACATTTACGATTTATCGCGATCAAAATTCGGGGCAAATCAAGAAATAAATGTGTGTGTGAGCAAACAGTGATGTAATGATGGTCCGCGAGACTGGCGCAGCTGCCCCACGTTCGGTAGGCGCCTTCACGCCTAAAAGCTCTAAGGGGGTAAGAAGCGGTTAGGATAAGCCCTGGGTCACGTACTGCTGAATGAAAGAAACCCCGGTGCACATGCCGAGGTAGTTGAAAGACGAGCCCTAACCCAAACAAACACGGGTAAAATGGGCCAAACTCGCTCGAGGGCGTGGAGGCCCAATCCAAGTAAAACAGAATGACGAGGGTAGCAGTGGTCACCTCGTATTGTGTTGTGGGCCCACGCCGATAGACACCTCGAAATGGCGGGAACGTACGATATGTGTGCTACCACACTAGACAGATATAACAGGGCAATTAATGTACAAATGAATGTATGAATATGTAACGTAAGAAAGTGAAATGGCTCTCTTAAATGTCCTAATTATGAGCATTAAACATGTAACCCCGAACCCGTGGGTATAAAAGGGAGAGAAAGGAAAAACTGAAAGGGGTCGCTTTTTTTTTATCACCTGTGGCATGATCTCTCACGTTGTTACTTTGTGGGGGGAACAATTTTCTTTCCACCATTAATCCATTTTGGGAGTTGTAGGAACACTCATTGCTATTAATAGGATATAAGATTATAAAAAAGGAACCCACCTTTCAGGTGTAAGATTTTAACTAAATTCATATATATTATGATTTCATGTGCTTAGTTTTTTATAATTCAATTTAGATCTACATTTTTAGATCAATTCACATTGCAAACTCATTTACGGTATAGACAAAAACAAACAAGAAGTCAAATGATGTACATACATATCTTAATCCAGTGGTAAGCCTAAAGTGCGACTAAGAGGGTTGATCTTGAGTTTGAAAACAAATTATCTAATTATTGTGCTATAATGCCCATTTGAAAATATTTTACCCCCTAATTATATTTTCTAGATCCGCTATCTTTATCCATATCCGTATTCATGATTTACATTTTCAAAATAGGTAGAAGGGTGAATTGAGACATTAAAATGATAAAATATAATTTTGATTTAATACTACAATGGAGCCTTCCGGAATTCAAGATAGATAGAGTTATATATATATATATATATATATATATATATACATGTAAATAATGTATGCAATGCAGAAATCAAATAAAAGATTCTTCCCTTTTCCTAAAACAATAATTAAAGTTGAACAATAAAAAGATTCAAATAAAAACTAGATAAAGAAGGCATTAATCATACATAAGAGATGCAATGAGAAATCAAATAAAAAGATTCTTTCCTTCTTAACAATAATTACAAATAAAGTAAAAATCTCAAATAAAAACTCAGAGAAAGAAGGCATTAATCATACATAAGAGATGCAACGAAATCAAATAAAAATATTCTTTCCTTTTCCTAACAATAATTAAAGTTGGTATAAAGAAAAGATTCCCAAATAAAACTTGTGATAAAGAAGGCATTAATCATATATAAAAGATGCAATGAGAAATCAAATAAAAAGATTCTTTCCTTTTCTCCTTAACAATAATTAAAGTCGAACAGTAAAAAGATCTCAAATAAAACTCAGCATAAAAAAAGTCATTAATCATATATAAAAGATGCAATAAGAAATCAAATAAAAAGATTATTTTCTTTTCCTTAACAATAATTAAAGTTGAACACTAAAAAGATCTCAAATAAAAAACTTGTGATAAAGAAGACATTAATCATATATAAGAGATGCAATGAGAAATAAAATAAAAAGATTCTTTCCTTTTCTTTAACAATACCAAAGTTGAACAAGAAAGATCTCAAATAAAACTTCAGATAAAGCACAGATTACTCATACATGTTAGACAGTAGTAGAATAAAATAAAAAAGATTCTTTCCCTTTCTTTAACAATAATTAAAGTTGAACAAGAAAAGATCCCCAAATAAAAAACTTGTGATAAAGAAGGCTTTAATCATACACAAGAGATGCAACGAGAAATCAAATAAAATATTCTTTCATTTTCCTTAACAATAATTAAAGGAACAAGAAAAGATCTCAAATAACTTGTGACAAAGGCTGATTAATCATACATAGTTATAATATGAGTAAATCAAATAGCATTCTTTCCTTTTCCTTAACAATTATATAAAAGTATGCAACAGAAATCAAATAAATGTATTCTTTCCTTTCCTTAACAATAATTAAAGTTGATCAATAAAAAGATCTCAAATCAAAAATCCTGTGATAAAGAATGCATTAATCATATAAAGATGCAATGAAAAATCTAATAAAAAGATTTTTCCTTTTCCTTAACAATAATTAAAGTTAAACATTAAAAAGATCTCAAATCAAAAACACATTAATTAAAGTTGAACAAAAAAATATCTCAAATCAAAAACTTGTGATAAAGAAGGCATTAATCATATAGAAAATATGCAATAGAAAAATCAAATAAAAAGATTCTTTTCTTTTCCTTAATAATAATTAAAGTTAAATAATAAAAAGATCTCAAACCAAAAACTTGTGATAAATAAGGCATTAATGATACAAAACAATAGTGGCAAAGCAAGTTGACACTATGGAGCCTCACAGCCACATATGGGACCCCCATACCACTGTGCTGCCTCCACCATGTCGGCTTTGGATTTGAAAATCTAGTTTTTATCCCATGGATTCCATCCACCTAACAATGCTTCCTCTATCATTCAGCATTCCTTTTTCTCCTCTTATTTTTTTTTTCAAAACCTATTTTATTTTTTCATCATATTTCATGAGAAATAGTTATAAGAAAATTTTCTCATATAGGATATTCATGTCTTCTTTCCCTTTGTGTTGGTTATTGGCCTTTTGCAATTTTTCTATTTCGATTCTCATATATATATATACATATATATATATATATATATATATATATATATATATATATATATTCGATTCTCATTTTCCTAACGTCTTCATGGAGTCTACATTTCGATTCTCATTTTCCAAACTTGAGTACTTTCCAGTGTTTTCTACTAAAGCATTTAGTAAGAATGAGGGGTGGCTTCAATACTGCAAGAATGATAAAAGTAAACTACTCGCTCAATAGGTCCGTACGTCATATGAATGCAAATATTTTGTATTTTAATATAACTTTAAAACTGCTAACTAAGCAATCATTTGAGTCACTATTAAGTTAGGCCTACACAAATAAATTGTGATGTTGAAAAATGTAATTTAAGAATGGTATAATTTTTTATTTATTTATATGCGCGCTTCTTTATAAAATAATATTATCGATTTAAACTACACATATCTATAGACATAAAGATACAAATGGGCTTAAAATCATATAATATAAAAACAATATCCGGTGCTAATAACATAATAAATCAAACAAAGTTTATAAATTCGATAATATATTAATTGTATTATCCTACTCGTTTTTCATTATATTGATAATCATAATTTGATATTTTGAACTGAGGAGATCTATTTTATTTGATTGAATCGTCCTCACAAGAGTAAAACACAAAGAGGGTGAGGAAATGACTTTTAGGATTTTAGTCACTCTTTTAGGAAAAAGATTATAAAAAATTACTAGGTAAAAAGTTTTGCTTTTCAAACATGAGAAAGGCAGAAGCAGCCTGAAAAAGCCTCTTTAGTTTTTATGAATTAAAATGACTTCGATCGAGCACTTGTGGTCTACTACAGAGAAAAGAGTGACTCAATGGGAGGAAATTGATTCATCTCCACATCTACGGCTGCAGTACGCAGGAGGAAGCCGAACTAGTCACCAGAGGATCGACCTGAATCCATGGGAGCTCCCAGATTCTACTTGTTCCATCCATGGGTGTTCTCTTTTCAAAGCCTACACAAGATCAAGAATGACCAATATCATACATCACTTGAAAACCCTCCTCGAGAGAACTCTTGATTTGTTCTACCCACTCACACCGCTTGGTACTAATCACAATGGCGATGACGATACCACTCTGTTTCTTTATAGACCGTAATGTCGCGGCAATTTTCCCCTCGCGGGTAATTTTTTTTCGTAGGGCTTCATTTTCCTTGCCTCTTATGCTCTTTCTTCCTTTGATTTCGACCAATGCCGAGTTCGACTAATTCGTGCTTGGATCACTCTACCAAAATTCATAAATAACTTGAAAACTATAAAATTAGCCAAATGCGATCAAGAGAATAGCCGACATTAACGCAAATCGGGCATTCGGTTGACAGACACAAAGTGCCTAAAACCTACAACAATAGGGCTTAAAATAGCACTTTTGTGCACGAATCACTTCGACATGTAAATTGAGTTCGCTTGGATTCTTCAGGTTTGAGTTTACTCAATGATTTTGGCATAGTTAGTCTTCAGAAAATCATGTAAAATTTGCCACAAAATGCGATCGTAAGATAAGAGACCTTAATGTGCCAATTTGGAAAGATTGTTGATTAGCACACAAAAAAGTGCTCAAAAACTCCGCACAAATGTGGCTCAAAATAAAGACTATTCGGGGCACTAATCACCTAGATGGACCGGAAGGAGAATAGGAGTTAGTGTGAGAACGAGGGAGACACGAAAGTGTAAACCTCATATAGGATTCCTAGACATGCACAAGCATAATGCTCACTTAATCAACGCTTAATGAATATAAACTATAAATGCATTAATGGAAACAATCAACCTTATATATTTCCTTCCAGCTTATATCTCCAATATTGTCAAATTCCTTGTGAGTGGACATCGGGACACACTCGTTTGTTTTTGTTTTTTTATCAGATTCTTATTTTAGTTTAGAAAACATTCTTCTCAAGTCATTGAGTCGCTTAAATAGTGAACGACTTCACTAGTCGGGGTACTCAATCTTCACTAAAACCACACCTTCCATGTGGGATCGATATCTAGACATTTAGTCCACTATATTACTTATGTAATCTTATGCGCTGAGGAAAATCACAACAAAGAGGGCAACCTCGAGTCTTTAGGTAGGCCCGATGAACGGCCTCCACTGGTGATTCACCGAAAGCATCCCAAGGTGTGCCCAAGACAAGGTAGTTATGGTGGTCTTGTGGTGTACCTAAACACAAAAAGCACAAAGGAAAGTCGCGAAGTACATTTTAAACACATGGTAAATAGTTGTTCCATTAACCAAAGATAAATACTCTGTGGACAAATCCCTGCAGTCATGGTGATATTAAATGAGGGGCAAAGCACCTTCTTCAGGATAATTATGAAGGACTCAGCTAGGCACGTCAAAACCGATATACCTTCACCCGAGGGCACAAGGAGGATTCGGCTTTTCCGTCGGCAGGCCAGCGAGATCGGGACTCTCGTGTCCCTCCACCATCTGGCCGAAGTGTCGACGCCCATTAGGCAAATGAGATGGAGGAGGGCTCACTCTACTGGGCAAGGATCGGACGTCGTGGGTGACTTAGCTGTCCCTTGGAATCCTAGATCCATCATGTCATACATACCTTCGGCCGCCACGTGATCCTACCTAGTAACCTAAGTCGACGCCATCGCGACAATGCAGTGGAAATCTGACTAGCAGGGGCCTACCTAAAGCCTGGGCAAGCACGTGGTTTTTCCTCAAGATCACAAAAAGGGTCCTCGTCTGCCGTGTGGTGTGCCTTTGGCACGCGGCGCTGGATTGGGCTCTGGCCAGACTCCACGTCGGCCTGGTGGATACTTAGCCGCACTATGTTAGCATGCTTTAAGTTAGCCACCTCCGCCTCAAGCCGCGGGACCTTTTTAATTTTGTGCCCTAGCACATCACGCGCTCTGGTAACCTTGGAAAGCTTCACAAGCTCGCCCACCCCTTTCCAAAGCAAGGGCCTCGCTCGTTCTCAGGCTTTGGGAATATAGTTCCTAAGATCGTCCCGCAGATGTGAGCCGTAAGTCGGGGTGTTTCCAGACGCCACAACATTTCACATATAGTTCCTGAACATGCTCATCTACGTAGCAAGTTCTATTTAGAATAAGAAAGAGAAAGAGAAAAAAAACCAGGGAATAAGAATTGGGACTAGGAGTAAAGGGTTACCATGACCTCCATTTGGAAGAGGGTTGACTCCCGCAGAAGGTCTAGAACCTTCTTGATCACCGGAGCCCCAAACTCCGTGAGCTGCCGTAGACTACCTCCTTATCGGGTCCCGAAGAAGTGGTTCCTCTAATGTGTGGGAATCCGTCATCAAGGCTTCTACAGAAGGAGAGGGGACTGAGGGTCCACTCGAGGAGGCAAAAAGGCACTTCAAGACTCGCTTTCCTTCGCTCGCCAACATTGGCCGGGTAAGGAGGTTACCGTCCCTGAGCGTAATCCTTCCTTGGGGTCATTCCTCATCCGGGCCCTAGTGAGGTGGAAGAATGGGTTAGGATGGATCCATCCGGGGGGCCACCCGAAGAACCTTACTCGCCTCGGGGTGCAGCTCAGTTCCCCGTGAATAGGGACGAACGCGGGCGAGACTCGCCGAGGAACTGCGAAGGTTCCTCGGTACTTTGCCCCTCCCCGGAGATTAATACTGTGAGGGGGAGGCGAAATTGAATTTTGAAAGTCGTCACTACTTGGCCATATATCCTCTAGCTTGCTCGAACTCACGAAGCCTTCAACCGCAGCAATGATGCGGTAAGAAGCCAACTTAGTACGCGCTCCTTAGCACGTGCATTACTCAGGCTTTCAAAGTGTAACCAGGCACTAAAGGGACGACTT
Organism: Tetrastigma voinierianum; assembly: GCA_016808115.1. NCBI lineage: Eukaryota > Viridiplantae > Streptophyta > Magnoliopsida > Vitales > Vitaceae > Tetrastigma > Tetrastigma voinierianum. The sequence goes on from JAEQBH010000951.1 coordinate 28,673, forward strand.
AAATCCTCGCTCAAAGAAAATAGCCCGGAGATTTAAGGAGCGACAACAAGAGTTTGAAATTCCTTTCCAAGCTCTGAGGCTAAGAACTCCTCGCTAAGGCACCGAACCGGCCGGGCACCTAGGCCGCCCACTCGCTGTTCCTACTTCAGTACCTGGGTGGGTAACCATGAGCAGGAGTTAAAGCAGGGGTCAAAAAGATGAGAACAAGGCTATTAAGTAGGAATGAGGGTTTCAATACTGACCTACCGAAGGTGAGCTGGGGACCGGGAACTCCCTCAATTCTTGGTACAACCCCAAGCCCCAAACACCAACACGTTACCTTAAGGCTTATTCTTACTGGTGTTTGGTAGGTTAGTCACTAGGTGAAGTGGCTAGGCGTCGACCACGAGGTAGTACCGGCCGACCTTGTGCTACTTGAAGGAATAGGCAAACAACACCTTTTCCAAGCTTGTTCAATATGCACACCCTGAGGAGAACCCGAATGATGTTCACATGAATATAAACAGGATGGATTTGGGTATAATGCATGAATTGCGAATCACCTAGAGATGGTAATTCAGCCCCCTCGTTAATGTGGACTTTCGCCGCTGCACCATTTGCCCCTGACTATATTCGTGATAGGCCATAACTAGAGCCTGAGAACCAAAGGCAACACGACTTGAGGGGGAAGGAATACTTTCAAAAAGGCATCTCGTGGGAGGCTCTCGACAGCTCGGAGCTACACAACACCATTGGATTCGACGAGAGAGAACTCCCCAGCACAGTGGCAAGTGTGGTTCACCCGCACAACCACGTGGTGGAAGCTTCCATGGGCCATCCCGTGAGTTACTCTGAGCCTTTTCTAGAATGGTGCCTGAGAGGACAAGCAAGGAAATCATCAGGCTAAGACAAAAAAAAAATACACACACACACATAAACAACAAAGGAGAGGAAGGCAAAACAGCAAAACACAGGGTAAGGGTCGATATTTGAAACTTACCAAGCAAGTTTTTTGGATCCTACCTGTAGACAATAACAGAGTGAGGGCAATAGAGAAAGAAAACCAGAGGTTAGCAAAGGCGAGGCAGACGACATGAAAATCTAATGGCAAGAAAGGGAGCTTATTTGAGGAACGGGCGATCGACGATCAGCACGCACGAATATCAGCGATCAAAACCGGGGCGACCAAGAATACCAAAGTGAGCAGCAGAATGTAATGATGGTCCACTTAGACTCGATGTACCGCTCTTTAATGTTCGGGGCAGGCGCCACACGCCCAAAAGCAAAGAGGGGGCTAATGAAGCAGGATAAGTCTCTGGTCAATGCGACTAAGGAATGAAAGAACCCCGCACATGCCGAGGTAGCCGAAAGACGGCCCAATCAAGACAAATGACTGATATGGGCCAAACTTCACCGAGGGTGCGGAGGCCCGATCCAAGTGCAAATGTAATTACTAGGGTAGCAGCCGGGTCACCTCGTGCATCAAAGGGCCCTAATTGATAGACACCGAGCTGCAAGTAAAGTGGGGAACGCCGCACATGTGCTACACAACACTGATAGATATTATAATTCAAAGTAATTAATGTACAAATGAATGTATGAGTTTGTAATGTAAGAAAGTGAAATGGCTCTCTTAACTGTCCTAATTATAAGCATTAAACATGTAACCCCCAACCCGTGGGTATAAAAGGGAGAGAAAGGGAAAAGAGAAAGGGGTCGCTTTTATTTTATCACCTGTGGCATTATCCCTCACATTGTTACTCTGTGGGGGGAACAATTTTCTTTCCACCATTAATCCATTTTGGGAGTTGTAGGAACACCCATTGCTATTAATAGGATATAAGATTATAAAAAAGGAATCCACCTTACAGGTGTAAGATTTTAACTAAATTCATATATATCATGATTTCATGTACTTAGTTTTTTATAATTCAATTTAGATCTACATATTTTAGAGATCAATTCACATTGCAAACTCATTTACGGCGCGAGCAAAAACAAACAGAAGTCAAATGATGTACATGATATCTTAATCCAAAGGGTGTTTCCAAAGTGCGACTTCAAGAGGGCTGATCTTGAGTTTGGAAAACAAATTATCTAATTATTGTGCTATAATGCCCATTTGAAAATATTTTACCCCCTAATTATATTTTCTAGATCCGCTATTATCTTTATCCATATTCGTATTCATAGACATGATGGCAATAAAATAGGTAGAAGGGTGAATTGAGACATTAAAATGACAAAATATAATTTTGATTTAATATCATAATGGAGCACTCTAGAATTAAGATAGGGATAAGATAGAGGCATATATATATATATATATATATATATATATATATATATATATATATATATATATATATATATATATATATATATATATATATATATATATATATATATATATGTAAATAAAGGGATGCAATGAGAAATCAAATAAAAAGATTATTCTTTTCCTTAACAATACCAAAGTTGAACAAAAAAAGATCTCAACAAAAACTTATGATAAAGAAGACATTAATCATACATGAGATGCAATGAGAAATCAAATAAAAAGATTCTTTCCTTTTCCTTACCAAATACCTCAAAGTTGAACAAAGAAAAGATCTCAAATAAAAATCCTAGATAAAGAAGACATTAATCATATATAAAGATTTCAATGAGAAATCAAAAAGATCTTCCTTTTCCCTTAATAATTAAAGTTGAACAAAAAAAGATCTCAAATCAAAAAACTTGTGATAAAGAAGACATTAATCATATATAAAGATGCAATAGAAAAATCAAATAAAAAGATTCTTTTCCCTTTTTCTTAACAATAATTAAAGTTAAACAGTAAAAAGATCTCAAATCAAAAACTTGTGATAAAAAAAGGCATTAATGATCCAAAACACACAAAGCGCAAGTCGACACCTTAGAGCCTCAAACACATATGGTGTGACCCTACACTGTCAGGTCACTTCCACTGTAGTTAACCAATTTTGTTCGTCTGATCTCGGGGCATATGTCGCGCATGAACTCGAGAAAGGGTGGACCCTGCGACGGCAGGCCTGCAGCCGCCCCCCAATGATTAAGCCAAAGACGTGTGTGAGGGGAAGAAGAGGGAGGTTGAGATACTTGGAATTATATACCTTCTTCTATGGGGGATCTTCCTAATTTATATGGTTCACTTCTCAAATCTCCTGCCTTATTTTATGAATAATATCTCCTTTTTACTTACGATTTATTCTTTTTATGATAAAACTGCTTTTTCCTTATCAAGTGATTATTCTTTGCCAGATAAGATATGTTTTTTTCTTATCAAGGATTATCCTTTTATGATAATATATGTTTTTCCTCATGAAGGATTATCTTCCAAATAAAGTAAATTAGAAATTAGGAAAATTCAGGATAAATATATATTTTATGCAGATTTTCCCATGTGGTGAGAGGTGGCTTCTACTGGGACTGTGATCCCACACACAAGCCTGCATCGTCTGTCTGTGGGTTCCCGTGTTTTAGTGTACTGGTCGCCTGTCGCTTCATGAGGCGGGGCCGCCTTGGGCCGGCCCATCAGGCCGAGCAATGGGCCTGCAAGGCTGGGCCTATTGAGCAGTGGGCCTTGGCCTGAAAGCCATGGTACTCCATAATCCCCTTTTCCCAGCGCCTTGAAGGTTGATACTTCTTCACGGTAACACGGCTTAGACCTTGAGTGGAGAAAGTCAAGCGGACTGTGAGAATTAATGCGCCCATCAACGCTGTTTATTGCAGCTTTGTGGGGAACCTGACGCTTCCCAACACCCACTAGACCGCCGAGGTCACCGAGAGGAGCACAATCTAGCCCTCTTGTCAGCGGAAGCACCTCACAGATTGTGTGTCCGCCTTCCTCTTTCATAGCCCTCGGATGGCACTCGTTTGCTGCCAGGTGAGATCGTTGGGGTGAATATTTTGTTTTTTGCTAATATTTACAGAATCCTGGTAGCTCTTCCCAAATCCAGGTCACTGAAGCCTCGAGCGAGATCACTGTAGGGCCTTATTAGCCTTGGTCCGCTTTAATCGGGCTACTCTTTGAGGGAACAAGACGTAAAGCCTGTTTCAGCAGGAAGAGAAAGGAAAACACAAGCCAGAGCCACATCATTTTACAATTGCCAAACGGCCAGAGCCGTATCTAAAGATTGGCGAAGCGCTAGACGGCCAGGAAATGCCTATAAGTCCGCATTAAGGAAGTGCATGCCAAACGGCTTGAGCATTTAGCGACATCCGCATTTCTTTAATCCGAGCCTACCGGGCATTAGCCATGCCGCGGCCGATAAAGGCATTTAGCACCATCCGACTTTAATATGTTTACCGAGACAGACCATGCCAGCCGAATAGTATTTAGCGCCATCCGGACTTTAATATGAGCAGGCTGGATATTAACCATGCCGGGCCGGATAGGGCATTTAACATCATCCTGACTTTAATATGAGCCGGCTGGATATTAACCATGTCGGGCCGGACAGGTCATGTAGCGCCATCCAGGCTTTTATTCTGAGCCAGCTAGGTATTAACCATGTCGAGCCGGATAGAGCATTTAACGCCATCCGGACTTTAATATGAGCCGGCTAGATATTAACCATGTCAAGCCGGATAGGGTATTTAGCCATCATCCTGGACTCTTTAATATGAGCGGCTGATGTCCATGCAGCCTGATAGGGTATTTAGCGCCATCCGACTTTAATACGAAATACCGGATATTAACTATGCTCTGGCCGATAGTAAGGCATTTAACAATATCCCGGCTTTTATTCTCGAGCCACCGGTATTAACTATGCCGGCTAGATAGGCATTTAGCGCTATCCGGATTTTAATATGAGCCTACCGGATATTAACCATGCCAGCCTGATAGTAGCATTTAGCGCCCATCCGACTTTAATATGGTTTGGCCGATATTAACCATGCCGGTTTCTGGATAGTGGCATTTACGCCAACCGCTTTTATTCGAGCCACCGGTATTAACCATGCCGGCCGATAGGCACGAAGCGTCATCCGACTTTAATATGAGCGGCCGGATATTAACCATGCCTAGTCAAACAGTCATGTAAATACTATCCGACTTTATTCGAGCCACCGGTATTAACCATGCCGGATCGGGATAGGAATTCTCAGCACCATCCGACTTTAATATGAGCCTACCGGATAACCATGCCGGCCGACAAGTCATGTAGAGCCATTCGCTTTATTCGGGAAATACCGGGCATAACTATGCCGGGCCTGATAGTGGCATTTAGCTCATCCTGACTTTAATATGAGTCACGGCATTAACTACAAAGTCGGATATGCATTTAACAATATCCGAATCCTTAATATGAGCTACGAATATTAACCATGCCGGCCGGACAGTCATGTAGCGCCCATTCTGCTTTTATTCGAGCCACCGATTAACCATGCTCTGCCTGATAGAGCTTTAGTGCCATCCGACTTTAATATGAGCCTACCGGATATTAACCATGCTCCGCCTGGACAAGTCTCAAATTCCATCTTCTTCCTCTCCATATCACGACTTAATCATCGAAGAGGCGGCTCCGTGACACTCATTCGGTCACCCCTTTTGGTGTGTTCACATCGCAAATTCCGATACTCCCGAGACGATCTAACAAAATCTTGGCTTCATCCACCATGTCGGCTTTTGATTTGAAAATCTAGTATTTATCCCCATGGATTCCATCCACACCTAACAATGCTTCCTCTATCATTCTCATCTTCCTTTTTCTCCCTTTTTTTTTTTTTTTTTTTATCAAACCCTATTTTATTTTTTCATCATATTTCCTGAGAAATAGTTATAAGAAAATTTTCTCATATAGGATATTCATGTCTTCTCTTTCCCTTTGTGCTGGTTGAGTCACTATTAGTTAGAAGCTCACAAATAAATTGTGATGTTGAAAAAATGTAATTTATGAATAGTATAATTTTTATTTATTTATACGTTCGATTCTTTTTTTTAAGAAAATAATATTATCGATTTAAACTTACAATATATCTATGTATACGCATACAACAATTAAAATCATATAAGATAAAAATAATATTCACGTTAATAACATAATAATAAATCAACAGAAAGCCTATAAATTCGATAATATATTAATTCAATATCCTGACTTCGATTTTTCATTATATCGATAATCATAATTGACATTTAACTAATGAGACTATTTTTATCTTATCAATTGTCCTCACAAGGGTAAAATACAAAGAGGGTGAGGAAATGACTTTTGTGGGGATTTTAGCAGTAATTTTAGAAAGATTATAAAAATTAATAGGTAAAAAGCCAGTTTTTCAAATATGAGAAAGGTTAGCAGCTTGTAAAGCTCTCTTTAGTTTTTATGAATTAGAAAATGACTTCTTGATCTAGCACTTGTGTGCGGTATAGAAAAAGAGGATCAATGGAGAAATTAGATTCATCTCCACAGCTACGGTTGCACAGAGGGAGGAAGCCGAACGAGTCAACTCAGAGGATCGACTCAACCATGGAGCTCCGGTATCTTCTATTTGTTCCCATCCAGAAGGGTGTTCTCTTTCGATTCATCTCCACAGCTACGGTTGCACAGAGGAGGAAGCCGAACGAGTCAACTCAGAGGATCGACCTGAATCCATGGGAGCTCCGGTATCTTCTATTTGTTCCCATCCAGAAGGGTGTTCTCTTTCGAAAGCCTACACAAGATCAGCAAATGACCAATATCATACATCACTTGAAAACCTCCCTCGAGAGAACTCTTGATTTGTTCTACCCACTGCCGGCCGCCTTGGCACCACCGCGTCAACGGCGATGACGATACCACTTTGCTCTTTTATCGACTGTAATGGCGCCGGAGTTCCGTTCATCCACGCATCCGCCGACGGCGTCACCGTGGGGGACATCCTTGACCCTGTCTACGTTCCTAGGATCGTGTATTCCTTTTTCCCACTTAATGAAACTTGGAACTACCAATACGGCGTTTTCGGAGCTGCTGGCGGTGCAGGTGACGGAGCTGGAGGACGGCATCTTCTTAATGGTTGTACCATGAATCATGTGGTGGCGGATGGAACTTCCTTTGGCATTTCTTCAATTCCTGGTCGGAAATCTCTCGTTCCGATACACATATCCCAATCTCCAGTATTCGGAGCGTGGGTTTCAGCCTGAGGCCACTTCCTGCACGAATTCTCAGTCAGAGCTTGCCTTGGTGTGGGTTCCTTCATCATCACCGACCCAGGAGAGGGTTTTCCACTTCAGAAAAAGAAAAATTGCAGCCTGAAAGCAAAAGCTAATGCAGAAAAGGGCACTAACCAATTTCCTCTCTGCAAGCGCTATGGCCCATCTTTATGATCTGTAACCCGTAACAGGCGTCTTCGGAGTGATGAAGAGACTGTACATGCTATCCCAGTAGGCATGAGACCAAGGATAGATCCGCCATTGCCGCAGCAATATTCTTGGGGCTGCAATTCAGGGCGGGCGCGTGAAAATGAAAGCAGGTGAGCTTACTGAGCTGAGTCTGGGTCACGGCTGGCAGATTAACCAGGATGATTTCTACCTTTACTCATATATCCGCTACCAACTTCTTCGAATCTTGGGCGAAAAACCCTAAGCCGATGTCACCTGTGATCCTAACAATCGGTAATGTTCTCTTGATGAGAAATTCGCCGCGGTTCAATGTCTATGGTACTGATTTCGGTTGGGGAAGGCCGGTTGCCGTTAGAAGCGGAGGTGGAAACAAATTTGATGGAATGATCACCATTTTTGAAGGCTCTGAAGAAGGAAGCATTTACATTGAGGCTTGCTTATCGCCGGCGACCTTGGAGTCTATGGTGGATGATGCAGAGTTCATGGACGTCGCCTACATTTGACTTTAATTTCGATTGTTTAGAATCTACTTGTTTGGAGTTTGTATCGGTCTTCTGGAGCCTCCTGAGTACGATTATGATTTTTCAATATTCAGCATTATTGAGTAATACCCCCACTCGCCGCCGTCAATCTCGATTAATACATGTTTACGTACTTTTTCTCTTTTGTAATTGTAACAGAATTTATTATTTATTTTATTTTTTAATCCCATACTTTATGAAAGCTTATGATGATTTGATTCGAAAAACTTTTCAAAACTCAATTTCAGATATCTGACCATTTATCAATTTTTTTGGTATGATTTTAACAAAAATACAAGTTTTTTTTTTTTTTTTTCAAAAATAACCATTTCTTTCAAAAAATAATGTGCATTTTTATCAAAAAAGAAAAAGAAAAAAAAGGTTATTTTTCAACAAAAACATGAGCTAGATTCACAAATCTTACGTTATCTTTTATCCAAATATTTATAGGCTTTAAATAGTTCATTATTAAAGGTCAAGTGAGTCCAATTCTCTAATACAACAAAGCTAAATGTTTGAAGGAAGATGGAAGAAGAGCTAGAAAACGTGAGAGACTAGATAATGCAAGAGCTTAAAGAAATTATTTGTATTCACTACAACAAAAACAAGAGTTATAGCAGCAACATTTTAGCCAGTATTGTTAAAATTCACCAACTAAATTTTTTTCTAAAATTTTTCTGTTCATCGTTGCAAATCTTTGGCAAGTCTAAAGCCTAATTTTTGTTGCTTTATTCTCTTGACTTTGGAGAGAGATGGAGAAATCCATCAGCAGAGATAGAGAGGGAGAAATGGGGCGTTGCATTGAGGCGTGGATCTTGTTGAGTGAGAGAATGGCTTGATTATGATAGAGTCGGTCACGAAAGGTTAGATCCTCGACGACATAAATGCTCCATTTTCGGCTCCTTCGACCACCGTCTCTCCGCCCTCGAAACTGTCATTCGCCCCACTCTGATAGGTCTCTCTCACTCTGTGTCATTCACCACAAGAATGCTCATGCTTGAACTATTAATGTCACATATATGATGAATCTTTATATAGACCAGTCCTAACTTCAATAAATGTCCTTTTATGTCGTAGACCAGATTATATCAATTAGCATCAAATTTCCAAACAACCACACATTTCATGTCAACATATTTGCACACACATATATCAACATCAACAAGTCATCACCAATCAAGCAATGACATACTTTATCCTATAGGCCAAATTATGACATAACATGTCCACCAATAGCCTACAAAAAAAAGCCATGCAATGACCTTATCCATACATAAACTCATCACATGTCAATATATTAGGACACACATATTGACCTCCAATCAATTACCACTAAGCATGTCACTCAAACTCAAGCAATGACAATTTGATCCTCAAGACCAGTTGTGGCATAGAGATGCCACCTAAAACATTCCACACAACAACCAATAATAGACCATAAAATAGTTCCGAACTTAGTTCAGAAACTAGTCCTAATTTATAACTTGTTCTAACTTAATGCTTAAGTTGAATATATGGCTTATGTCATGTGATAATCGTTGATTTATCTACAGTTATGTTTACTGGCACTAAGCAATTCTTACGTCGCAGTTCCCGAGTTCGATTTATTGCCGATGAACTTGACTTGAGGTATTTTCACTTTCGAGATTTTCTCAAAATCTAGTTTTGGAATTACCAGACTATTACTGAAAATTGTAATCCAGGTGTGCCGGAATTTAACAAAATTCATCTAGGTAGCCAGATTTCGTAGATGAATCAACGGTGAAGTCCGTTTGTCATCGTAATCTAGAAAAATTCGATTTGCAACAACTTGTACTATAGAGTAATTTACCGTTTATATTTTGAAAAATTCAAATTTACTGCGTTTACATACAACTTCTTAGGCGAAGGAAGATTATCTAAATTGAAGACACACGCCCGCCGCGAGAAGCGAAAGACATCGGCTGGAGCAAGCAAACCTCGCATTTTGAGCCTAATTTTGGCTCACTTTCCATTATCTATAAATATATGTATTTGAGACTTGATGAGGGTTCGATTTTTGGGAGAGAGAACACCCTCCTTAGGGTTTCTTTCCTCTTTTCTTCTTGAGCCATTTTAGGGTTTTTGATTTTGTTCATTTCTACTTTGGATTTGGGGCTAATATTGAAGATCTAGCACACTAGAGAAGCTCTTGTAAGTTAGGTGTAGATTTTGAGACTCATTTCATCTCTCATTTGTTTTGTATTTCTAAACTCTACTCTCTTTATTAATCTTTCATTATTATGTTTATCTTAAATATGATTTTCTTGGATTTCTTAGTTGCAATAAGTGACTAAACTTTCCTCTAAGGTTGATTGTGGAAATTGATGTTTGGTTTATATATGTTTTATGATGATTTTGTGGATTCATGTTTGGGTGGATGTTAGTTGGTGTAGTTCTTAGGATTATTATGGTTTTAACTAATTAACTCATGCGAGGATTAGGTCTTCGATCCCCGAACTAGGGCATCCTTGGTGGCCTTAGGTGCGCCCTAAAATACAGTCCTGGGTCTCTTAATGTAACACCCCAAATTATGCCATAACAGTTTTATAATATGTTTAGGAATGCAATAAAATAAATATATTTTAGGAATAAAATATGAGCCGGAATTAATATAAAAGTTAGGAGTAAATTAATAATTGCAATTCAAGATTAGGGTCATAATTTAATAAGTTCATATGCCAAAGTAGGAATATGCATAAGTTAAATTAAGAGTAATAGAGAGTTGGAGGACCAAAGAGTAATAAAATAAAGATATTAGAATGAAATAGGGAAGAAGATTGTGGAAGAGCTAAGTGGCTTGAAGGAAAGAGGGAGGAAGTTTCCTCCTTTGACTGGATGGTCAAGGATGCTCCAAAAGAGAGAAAAAGTTAAATAAAAAGGGGATAAGATCAAATAAGGATAAGACCAAAATAAATATCTCATTTTGATCTTGAAAAGAGGCAAAAACGGATAAAGAAGAAGAGAAAGGAAGAAGAAGAAGAAGAAAGAAGAAGGAAAGGAAAAAGAAGATCGCGGGTATGGAAGCTATGTGTGTATGGAATGAGTATTCTGGAAACTATGTGTGTATGGAATAGTATGGAATTATGAATAGTAGTATGGAACTATGAATATTTGTATGGAAGTCTAGTGTTTTTGTATGGATGCTATAGTATTTGTCTAGTTTTGGTATAGAAATTATAGATACATGATTTGGAAACCTCTATTTTGTGTATGGTTTGGGTTTGGAAACTCCCAAACTCATTTCTTGGTAGGGTTGAGTTGAGAAGAGCTCTAAGGCTCTATATATGTGTTTTGGGGAAGGTCGGTTGCATTTTGAACGAAGAATTTCCCTTTATTTTGATCATAATACATTAAGCTGGACCTTAGAACTGGTTTTTGGGTAAGAAATAAAGGAAATTTGGCAGTGAGTCCTTCAAGTGGTGACACATCGATGAAGCTTGATCATTAGAACACTAATTTCTCAGGTCGGATCTTTCATGTGATTACGGTCTTTTTACTGATAGTCTAATCGAAGCTGGAGGTCGGTCTGTGGGGGTCAAGCATGGGGTCAGGCGCTAGAGGTCACGTCGTCCAGAGTCAGATCGGTCAGGTGGTCAGCTCGGCCGAGGTCGAGTCCTTCGGCGAGTCGATTCGAGCTGGTTGGGTTTGACTACGTGTGACTCCGGCGGAAGGTCATAACTTTTCGTTGACGTTTGGGTGTTCTCGGACTCTATGAAAGCCGTTGAGTCAAAGCCAAACTCATATGCATGTGGAGGATAGTAGGTGAGTTCATTCAGGTCATCTCAGCTCGTCCATGTCAGGTCAGTATCCCATCAGATGAAACTCAGGTAAAGTTGGCTAGTCGTGTGTGACCTCTAACCCGGACGACCATAAGCACCGTCGAACTGCGACAGGTGTTCTTGGACTACATGGAAAGCTCATTTAGTCAATAATCCATCTGTATATACTTTGTTAAAAGTAGAACCCATATTAGGTTCAGAAATTATGAAAAACAGTAGGCTCACATTGTATAGTAAGTTCACGAAACATATAATTGTGGGAAGCCCACTTTAAGACGGATATTGAATGGCGTAAGCCTGCATTCACATTGGGCAGAAACCACGTATGAGTAGCCCGGTACTCTGATTAGTGCGTGACACTCTCACGATAGTGCTTCGACACATTTTAATTGCTGGTACTCTCTCATTAGTGTGTGACACTCTGTGGTGCTCCCCGGCACTCTTGCTTTGTGCTACGGCACCTTAGTCTTGCTCACCATACCTTGGTGCACCTATTGTGTTATTGTCCTACTCTCATTTTAGTATTGCGGTCGTAGTCAAACATTATATGATAGGAATTTGAATAAGAATAATAAAGCAATGTACACATCGATTCTGTTATAAGTACCTAGATTTTCTCTGTGCGAAGTATAAGCTCCGTAGTACAAGTATAAGATAGATAGAAGTACAAGTATGTGTATAAGTACCTCCGTATAAGTATAAGCTCTGTAACTCCTACGGGAGATCTGAACAAGTATAAGATAGATAGAAGTACAAGTATGTGTATAAGTACTCAGTGTATGTATAAACTATAACTCCCTACGGGAGTCGAACAAGTATAGTTTGTTATATGTGATGATATGCTTGATGACAAATAAGTATTTGACTAAGAGCGGGAAGAAAAATGTAAATGACACGAAGCTAAGAGCATGATATGATAAGAAGTATAAGATTGCATAAGCATTAGTAAATTATATGTATGGAACATATATAAGTATGTGAGATATAGAGATATGAAAAATGCAAAGGTCGAATAAATGATTATGCATGCTCAGCGTATGATTCTGGGATAATCACTTGTGGGAATATGGAATATGTCTTGAACATTAAATACATGGATTGTCGACAGAGCACAGTCTCGAGGATAGATAGGCATGCACAGTAGGGAAAACAAGTTTGTAGCATCTGTCTGATTGGCCGTTTGAGGTCATTCTGGCCAAGGCCCATGGCGCCAGATCGTGATTGTCTCGATGCGATAGCAGCGCCTTGAGCCCTTATCGGCGGTCATTGTTTCATACAATGATAACCTTTTATGGTAGATTATAGACCAACATTTCGCCGCCGGTGGTACAACCTTCGGGCCTTATAGTTTCCTTTATCCACTTCTAAGGTTTATACGGACATGAAATAAAACAAATATGATATATCACGAATGGTTGAAAATGATAAAGTACATGACATGACATTATATGAGAAGCATAGCATTACTATCACGATAAAAGTATATAGTTCTGAGAATAAGAAGTAAAGTCTGAATGACATGAAAAGTATATGAGATATGATAAGGCATGAAACATAAAACAAATGATAAGTATATGCAAATGATTCAAAAATGATAAAGGTATATGATATGAGAAACATAACATATATAAGCATGTGTATATGACAAGTATAGAATATGACATAAGTATATGATATGTTATATGTATATGTAAACGTGTAAAGTGAGATGACTCTTATTAATTGAGGTAGATCCGCAGTTATTCCCACTAAGGCGTAAAGGTTAGCACGGGTTTTTCATCGTGTAGGTCTGAAGAGGAAGCAGGAGGGACGGGACAATCCATCAGGTCAAGGCCACATCACTAGATGCTTGCTGGAAGACTTTTGAAGTGCAATGTATATGTATTTTTGTTTCTTTCGTAAACAATGTAAATATTGTAAATGTTGAACACTTCCATATATTGGAGCTTGTATATATATTTTGTAATCCGCTGCTACAGAATATAGTACAAGTTAAAAATTTAACATTATATGAATGAACAAGCTTAAAGGCTATAAGTTCTGAGTTTATAAAAAAATAATATGACACCTTCGGCACAAACAGAATCTTGGGTTGAGATTGTGGTTAGTTAATTATCTGATGCATCTGATTCGGTTCGGATTCACAATCGGGTCGGATGGGAGAAGGGGCGCTACACTTAAGGTATGACTTAGTTAATTGAAATGCTAATTAACCTAATCAAAGAAGTCTAGGAAATTAGGAATGCCTAGTACTAGATGGATTTCATTAGGAGTAGTACCGTCTCAGCATTATGTGAGGATCGTTATAGGCTAGAGGTGATCCCGTTCGAGCATAGTCTGGGTAGTCCTCTTGTATGGACTGAGAGGTGACCAATAGGATTTCCAAGGAAAGCATTGCCTTATAAAAGTATCATACTTAATGACCTAGATGAACCGAAAGGAGAATAGAGAGTTAGTGTGAGAAATTGAGGGGAGACACGAAAGTGTAAACCTCATATAGGATTCCTTAGACATACCGCAGTATCGTTCACTCGATCAACGCTTAATGAATATAGAAGCCATAAATGCATCAATGGAAACAATCAACCTAGTATATTTCTTTGAGGTTATATCTGGAAGTATTGTCAAATTCCTTGTGAGTGGACATTGATCACACCAATTTGTTTTACTTTATTGTATTCTTATTTTTAGTTTAGAAAACCATCAGTCGTTGGTCGACCCGAATAGTGAGCGACATTTGGTCGAGTGCTGATCTTGGCTAAACCACACCTTCCATGTGGGATAGATATTTGGACTTTTAGTCCTTTGTGTGTGCGACCCGTGCGGCAGAGGAAAATGTGTGATAGGCAACCTCGATTCTTTAGGTAGGCCTGGTGAACGGTCTCCACTGGGTGATCCGGCTGCAAAGCATCTCGAAGGTGGGCCCAGTAGTCGAGCAGACTCATGGTCTTGTGCTGTACTCCAGAAACACAAAAAGCACAAAGGAAAGTCGCCTAGTACATTCAAAACACATAAGGGTAAAATAGTTGTTCCATTGGCAAAGAAAGAGAAATACCGGAGACCAGACCCCCCGGGTGGTCATTGGTACATAAAATGAGGCGGGCCTTCTTCGGGATAATTATGAGCGGGACCCGGGCTAGGCACTTGATAACCCAGGATATACCTTCACTTGAGAGACCTGAAGGATTCGGGCTTCCTCTTGCCGGTGTCTTCCAGGTGAGATTTGTACTCGGGCCCCTCCTGCATCGTAGAAGTGTTGGCACTCGTTGGGCGAAGGATGGAGGGCTCATTAAATTTGGTGGCAAGGGCGATTATCGTGGTGACTCGGGAAGGTCCCTTGGAGTCCCAGATCTATCATGTTGCTTTGTAGCCCCTTCCCCGGCTACGTAGCCCACCTAGTAACCCAAGTCGTATTGCTCATCGTACAATGCAATAAAATTGGACTAGTAGTTGGCTTAAAGCTTAGCAAGCATGCGGTTTGTCTCGGCATCACAAAAAGGGTCCTTGGCTTCAAGATACGTGGTGTGCTCTTGTCTTGTGCTTTGGAATATAGTTCCCACGCATCGTCCCACAGATGTGAGAGCCAGGTAAGTTGGTGTTGTAGTACTTCACAATACTTTGCCATATAGGTCTCGAACGTGCTCATCTACGTAGCAAGTTCCATTTAGAAAAAGAAAGAGAAAAAAAAAATCAAGGAATAAGAAACGGGACTAGGAGTAAAGGGTTACCACAACCTCCATTTGGGAGGGGGTTGACTCCCGCAGAAGGTCGAAAACCTTCTTGATCCTTTGGGCATCTCGAACTCACCGCGACCAGTCGAGAGACCTCATATCGGGTCAGAAGAGTGGTTCCTCGAACAGGTTGGGAGAATCATTATCAAGGCTTCCCATAGAAGGAGAGGGGATGGGAGGAATCCCACTTCGAGAGGCGAGTGCGAGACCCGACATGGCTTTCCCTTTGCCTTCCTTTGCTGGCTAGGAATGAGAGGTGACCACTCCTTGGCGTAATGATAGCTTCCTTGGGGTCGTTCCTCGTCCGGGCCCGTGTGAGGTGGAAGGATGGGTTGGGATGGATCCTTCGATTGGGGGGCCACCCGAAGAACCTTAGTCGCCTTGGGGGTAGTTGGGAAGTTCCCAAGAATAGAGGGACGAACGCAGGGGCGAGACTCAGTCGGGGAATCTGGCGAAGGTTCCCTCGGCCACTTTCGCCCCTCCTTGAGATTACGGCGAGGGGGTGGCGAAATTGGAATTTGGAAAGTAGTCACCTACTGTCATATCCTCGGCTTGCTCGAACTCACGAGTTTCAACCGCAGCAGCGATGCAGGTAAGAAGCCGACTTAGTATGCGCTCCTTAGCACGGGCGTTGCCTAGGCTTTCAAAGTGTAAACGAGGCACTGAAGGGACGACGAAATCCTCGGGCTCATCAAGCGTACGAAGATTTGGGGAGACAACGAGTGTTGAAATCCTTTCAGAAGTAGGAGAATTTGAGAACTCACAGCAACTTGAACTTCGTTGGCACGGGTCATCCACCAGTTTTCCTCATTTGAAGTACTTGTGTAAACACGTGCAAGAGTTAAAGCAAGGGTCAAAAAGATGAGAACGAGGCTATTAAGTAGGCATGAGGGTTTCGATACCCGCCGAAGGAGCCGGGAACCGAATTCCCCTCACTGGTATAGCCCTAGGCCCCAAACACCAACACGTTACCTTAAGGCTTATTCTTACTGGTGTTCGGTAGGTTAGTCACTAGGTGAAGTGGCTAGGCGTCGGCCACGATGTAGTACCCGCCACCAGGTTACTTGAAGGAATAGGCAAACAACACCTACTCCAAGCTTGTTCAATACGCACACCCTGAGGAGAACCCGAATGATGTTCACATGAATATAAATAGGATGGATTTGGGTGTAATGAAGGAATTGGTGAATCAGCTTGGGGAGATGGAACCTCAAATTTCACATCGTAATCTCTCGGGCCGCACCATTTCGCTCTCTGACCATATTCGTATAGGTCAGAACTTCAGGAGCCCTGAGGAAGTGAAAGGCAATATGGATTCTATGGGGAAGGAATACTTTCCTTCAAAAGGCATCCTGCGGCGCCTTTACGGTGCCTGTTGGCAATGTACAAATGAATGTATGAATATGTAATGGGAAAAAAAGTGAAAATGACTCTTATAAATGTCCTAATTATGAGCATTAAACGTGTAACCCCCAACCCTCGTGGTATGTATGTGAGAGAAAGGCTCTTCTTATTTTACCGCCCGTGGCATTATTCGCCTCACTTGTTACTCGTGGAACAATTTTCTTTCCACCATTAATCCATTTTGGGAGTTGTAGGAACACCCATTGCTATTAATAGGATATAAAATTACAAAAAAGGAATCCACCTTATAGGTGTAAGATTTTAACGAAATTCATATATATTATGATTTCATGTGCTTAGTTTTTTATAATTCAATTTATTCACATTTTTAGATCAATTCACATTGCAACTCATTTACGAAGGTGAGGCAAAAACGAACAAGAAGTCAAATGATGTACATACATATCTTAATCAAGTGGCGAACTTAAAGTGCGACTAAGAGGGTTGATCTTGAGTTTGAAAACAAATTATCTAATCATTGTGCTATAATGCCCATTTGAAAATATTTTACCCCTAATTATATTTTCTAGATCCGCTATTATCTTTATCCATATCCAGATTCATATACATGAGGCATTAAAATAGGTAGAAGGGTGAATTCGAGACATTAAAATGATAAAATATAATTTTTATTTAATATCATGGGGCCTGGAGCTCTCGATTGTAAGATAGGATAAAGTTATATATATATATATATATATATATATATATATACATGTAAATAAAAGATGCAATGAGAAATCAAATAAAATATTCTTCCTTTTCCTTAACACAATTAAAGTTGAACAATAAAAAGATCTCAAATAAAACTTGTGATAAAGAATGCATTAATCATACATAAGAGATGCACGGTAAATCAAATAAAAAGATTCTTTCATTCTCCTTAACAATAATTAAAGTTGAACCGTAAAAAATCTCATATAAAAAACTTATGATAAAGAAGGAATTAATCATACATAAGAGATGCAACGAGAAATCAACTAAAAAGATTCTTTCCTTTTCCTTAACAATAATTAAAGTTGTACAGTAAAAAGATCTCAAATAAAAATCAGAGAAAAGCAAGGTATTAATCATATGCAAAAAGATGCACGAGAAAAATCAAATCAAAAGATTCTTCTCTTTCCTTAACAATAATTAAAGCTGGAACAACAAAAAGACCTCATCAAAAAACTTGTGATAAAGAAGACATTAATCATATATGAGAGATGTAATTATAAATCAAATAAAAGATTTTTCTTTTTCCTCACAATTAAAGGAAACAAAGAAGATTCAAATAAACGCCAGGATAAAGAAGTGGCATTAATCATATATAAAAGACAATGAGAAACAAAATAAAAAACACTTTTTCTTTTTCCTTAACAATAATTAAAGTTGAACAGTAAAAAGATCTCAAATAAAAAACTTGTTGAACAAAGAAAAGATCTCAAATAAAAACTTGTGATAAAGAAGGCATAAATCATATATATATAAAAGATATAATACAAATAAAATAAAAAGATTCTTTTCTTTTCCTTAACAATAATTAAAGTTGAACACTAAAAAGATCTCAAATAAAAAACTTGTGATAAAGAAGGCATTAATCATATATGTAGAGATAAATGAAATAAAATAATAGATTCTTTCCTTTTCCTTAACAATAATTAAAGTTGAACAGTAAAAAGATCTCAAATAAAAAGAGATGCAATGAGAAATAAAATAAATAGATTCTTTCCTTTTCCTTAACACACACTGCTGAACAAAGAAAGATCTCAAATAAAAAACTCGTGATAAAAGCACAGATTAATCATACATATGCAATGAGAAATCAAATAAAAGATTCTTCCTTTTTCCTTAACAATAATTAGAGCCAATACCAAAAAAGATCTCAAATAAAAACTTCATGATAAGAAGGTGATTAATCATGCATAAGAGATGCAATGAGAATCAAACAGAAGATTCTTTCCTTTTCCTTAATGTCTTAATAAGCTTAACAGTAAAAATCTCAAATAAAAACTTTCAGGATAAAGAAGGCATTAATCATACATAAGAGAGGCAATGATAAATCAAATAAAAGATTCTTTCATTTTCATGCAATATTAAGTTGAGCAGTAAAAGATCTCAAATAAAAAACTTGTGATAAAGAAGCGTTAATCATCACATAAGAGATCTGATAAGAAATCCAAACAAAAAGATTCTTTCATTTTCATAACAATTATTAAAGTTAGACAGTAAAAGATCTCAAATAAAAAACTTGTGATAAAGAAAGGCGTGTCATCATAAGAAGTCTGATGAGGGAATTAAATAAAAGGTGCTAAAACAATAGCAATTATTAAGTTGAACGATAAAATCTTAAATCGGCTTGTGATGAAAAAGGCATTAATCATATATAAAGATGCAATGGAAAAATCAAATAAAAAGATTATTTATTTTTAATTAAAGTTAAACGGTAAAAAGATCTCGAGCTCGAAACACATTAATTAAAGTTGAAAAAAAAGATCTCAAATCAAAAACTTTGTGATAAAAAAAAGCATTAATATATAAAAGATGCAATAGAAAAATAATATAAAAATATTCTTTTCTTTTCATATGATAATTAAAGTTAAGCATTAAAAGATACCGAATCAAAAGCTTGTGATAAAGAAGGCATTAATTATCGAAAGCGATAATGGCTAAAAGCACAAGCTGATCAAAAACTTGTGATAAAGAAGACATTAATTATCCAAAACAATAATGGCTAAAAGCACAAGCTGACACCATGGAGCCTCACAGCCACATATGATGTGACCCCACACTGCTGTGCTGCCTCCACCATGTCGGCTTTTGATTTGAAAATCTAGTCTTTATCCCATGGATTCCATCCACACCTAACAATGCTTCCTCTATCATTCTCATATTCCTTTTTCTCCCTTCTTTTTTTTTTTTTTTTTTCAAACCCTATTTTATTCTTTCATCATATTTCATGAGAAATAGTTATAAGAAAATTTTCTCATATAGGATATTCATGTCTTCTCTTTCCCTTTGTGTTGGTTATGGGCCTTTTTTGCATTTTCTCATAGTTCGATTCTCATATATATATATATATATATATATATATATATATATATATATATATATATATATATATATATATATATATATATATATATATATATATATATATATATATATATATATATACTCTACACACACGTCTTCATGGAGTCTACATTTCGATTCTCATTTTCCAAACGTCTTCATGGAGTCTACATTTCGATTCTCATTTTCCAATCTTGAGTAATTTCCAGTGTTTTTGCTACTAAAGCATTTAGTAAGAATGAGGGGTGGCTTCAATGCAAAGAATGATAAAGTAACCATGGTTCAATAGGTCCATTTTTGTCCTTATGAATGCAAATATTTTGTATTTTAATATAACTTTTAAAAACTCTAACTAAGCAATCATTTTGAGTCACTTTTAAGTTAGGCTAACAAATAAATTGTGATGTTGAAAAAATGTAATTTATGAATAGTATAATTTTTATTTATTTATATGTTTGGATTCTTTTTTTTTAAGTAAAATAATATTATTTATTTAAACTATCTGATATATCTATAGATACAAGATACAATAATTAGAATCATATAGGATAAAACAATATTCGGGTTAATATATGTAAATCGGAGTGTAAAGTCATAAATTTGATATTATGTTATTTAGAATATCCGGGACTTCGGTTTTTCAATATATTGATAATCATAATTTGATATTTTAAACTGAGAAGATCTATTTTATATGATAGAATAGTCCTCTGATAAAACACAAAGAGGGTGAAATGACTTTTGAGGATTTTAAGCGGTAATTTTAGGAAGATTATAAAATTAATAGGTAAAAGTTAAAGTTTTCAAATATGAAAGGTGTGACTTGTAAAAAAGCTCTCTTAGTTTTTATGAATTAGAAAATGGCTTCTTGATCGAGCACTAGTGGTGCAACGTGGAGAAAGAGAGTCAATGGGAGGAATTAGATTCATCTCCACGACTCTGGGTTGCACGGAGGAGGGGCCCAGGAGCAGGCAAGCTCGGAGGATGGGCTTTGAGATCCATGGGACTCAGGGTGTCTTCCACTCGTTCCCGTCCCAGAAGGGTGTTCTCTTTATTTACACAAGATCGGCAAATGACCAATATCCATGCATCATGAAAGCCTCCTCAAGAGAACTCTTGATTTGTTCTACCCACTCGCCGGCCGCCTTGGCACCACCGTCAACGACTTGTTTCTTTATCGACTGTGCAATGCTGTGCAATTTTTTCGCAGGCTTCATTTTATTTGCCTCTTATGCTCTTCTTTCCTTATGATTTCTGATCTGCAATACTGAGTTCGACTCGAATTCTTCGTGCTTGGATCGACTCAACAAAATTGACATAAATAGCTTGCAAAAGCTACAAAATTAGGCACAAAATGCGATCAATGGAATAGTCGGGACCTTAACGTGCAAATCGGGTTAATTCGTTTGATTAGTACACAAAAAGTGCTCAAAACCTACAATAGGGCTCAGCACTTTTGAGCTACTAATCACCGACTGTAACTTTGAGTTAGACTTGGATTCTTCGTGTTTGAGTCATTTCGATGATTTTTGCTCATTAGCTGCAAAAAACTACAAAATGTACTTACAAAATGCGATCAAAAGTATAGCGAGAGACCTTAATGTACCAATTGGGTTAATTAAGTTGATTAATTACACAAAAGTGCTCAAAACACAGTAATTAAGAGTGAGTAGCAGGCAGTAAATGAAACTTTGAACATTCGAGCTGACTTGTTAATTTGAGGAGCTCGAGCCGAGGCAGGCTTTTGAGCAGGCTTAAAATCGGGCTCAAGCAGCCACGATTTTAAAAAAAGCAGCTTAGGCTCATTAAGGCTTGTTTTCCATATGAGCAGGCTCGAGCAACCTCGAGCTGAAGCCCAATCCCGAGCCTAAATAGAAGGACCAAAAAAAAGAAGATAATGATATGGATGTTTTAAAAAATAACATCCATATCATCAAGCAAATAGAAAATTCCAGGGACAGAACTGCCGATAGTACAATCTAATGGTTAAACAGTGATTAGTTAGGATTAATCGCAATTTGTAAAAAATCAAAGGAAGTGACCTACGTTCTACCAAAGAGGCTATGCTCTTACAGTTTCTTATGAGAGACTAGGGCTTTCTCTTGTTTTTGAAATCTTTACTTTTCATTGGCTATGCATTTCGGGGAGACCACATTGAAATTTGCAAGTGAAGATACACAAAACTATATGTCTATATGCAATATACAATTAGAGATTAGTGTTTCTTCTTTCACAAAAATAATCAAAAAATAAAAATATATATAAACAAACAAGAAAGGATTCCAAAATCAGATTGAAGGACACAAGCAAATTATAACAAGAAAGGATTGGGGGAACTTGCTAGTTACGAGGTGAGATTCGGATCCTGGTTTGAACCCGTGGCTTCTTCAACTGTGAATTCACTTTTGAACCGGTGAAAGCTATTTCGCTGCTTCACGAGAAATTACGAGAGAATTAAAGGATTCTTGCAAAAGTATGAGATTAGAATGATCAACCAATAATATCTAAAATTCGATATCATTTAATATACGATAGTTTGCTTCACATATTAATGTTTGCTATGGAAAAGGAAGCAAATATTTAAGAGCAATGAAAAATTGAGAAACCTACCAATATATTGTACTTCTTCTTATTTGGGTAGCAATTGGCAAGAGTTTAAGTAATTTTACGCAAAAGCTCTGAAGTGAAATTAAACGCTACGGATCAACACAAGAAATATATTTCAAGCACATGACATAAAAATACAACATTCTTCCAAAACAGAGCAACTTAGTCCTTACTCTTTCCATCAATTCCATACTCTTAATACCCAATGTTGATACATACATTTTTTTGCACAGTATTTGTGGCTTATTGTTCTTCGGTTGTTTTACACATTTTGTGCATTTTGTAAGGTGTGGTTGTTTTACACATTCTGAAAGAAATAAAAAGAAAAGAGAAATGCTTTCAACCAAAGAATTTCTATCCCAATCTGAAAACACAAGTATTACAAACACACACAAAGGAGTACAAAATGAAATGTTAGTCATTACTATTCTGTCTCTTCCATAGTTTCCTAACATCCATTGAACAATACAAAATGCCTTCCACCTCTAAATTCCCCTACCAAAAATAAGAATGATAGTACAAGTATTTCGAGCACACTGACATATGAAATATAGGCTTCTTAATCATTACTGCTACTTAGTGACTTATTACTGATACGCCAAACTTCCATACTCAACATCCATCATTACTGCTACTTAGCGATTTAGTCATTACTATTCTGTCTCTTCCATACTCCTAACATCCATTGAATAATACAAAGTGACATTCTTTTCAATGCATAACAGGGTGATTACATGAGCTACTTAACACCTATTACGCAAAACCAAAACGAAAACCACCTAAAAAATACAACATTTTTCTCAATGCATAATTATAGTCTATTAAAAGGAGAGACTACTTACTATACCATCAATTCGATCCTGATAACACCATATCCATTCCAACAACACAAAGGCACTTTTTGCAATGAACTTCAAAGCAAACCATACAACTGACAATAACAAAAGACATTCCTAAAATAATTATTGAAAAAACGATAAAAACCCATTAGAAATTTCATAATTCAATCAAGGATAATCTTTATAACTAAAACAATAAATAATCTAATAAAATAAATGCTTATTTTTAACTTGATACATTTGAAAAATTGGGGTTACGCACAATAATAGTAAAGGAACTAATCATTGGTACCCTACTAATGTTTAATAGGAAAAAATGATCCCAATTGACAAAAAAACCTAAAGAATTGTAAATACAAATCCATTAAGAATACATAAAATTAGAATACCCCACACTTCCAACAAAGGAATAAAATTTAACAAAATCTAGTCATCGAAATGATAAATTTCTAGCATTCATAAAAATTTCAACTGAAAAACTGGAAAAAAAAAAGATAGAAATTGGTCAAAGCCAACGAGGAAAGAACCTATCGAGAGAACACACAAAATTAACAAAAATTCATGGATGGGTAAATTTAAGTTTTATGAATAATATCCATTTAAGTTTTTATAGATAATATCCAGATTTGAGCATTTGGCAAGATTGAACCTCGCGAAGGCCTCAGTATCGGAGAGATGCAGTTAGATTTTGAGGAATTTTTACTATGTGGAAAGATATCTTTGTTTGAGGAGGTGGAGAAGAAGGAGGGCTTGACTTGGGTGATCAGGCCCATTGATCATTCGGGTTTAAGCCTTCTGACATGATGAGACTAACGGGATCGATCTCGGAACTCGAAGAATGTTGAAGGATGATTTGGTAAAATGCCCAGAAAAATAAATAAAATGAACTACGATCCGCGGATCATCAATGGATCTCTTCCTATGAAGCACTTGTGTCGACGAAGAAGAAGCCGCACATTACTGCAGTAGGGGGTGAGGTGTGAGTGGCGGTGGGTGGTGCCGTCATCGTGGACTAAGTGGTCTTCTTCTTCTTTGAGGTTTAACTTCTTGATTTTCAAATGGGCGAAAATGGCGAGGAGAGAGGTTGAGGGGCGGGAGGCGTTCTTGGAAGCCTGCTAGTGTTGGGGGATTGGAGCTCGCTGCGATCTTTGGGCTGGCTGGCTGGAGCGTTTCGCGTTGAGGGGTTTGGGGTTCTTCAAGTGCTTCTTTGTAGCTGCTGTTTGGCGTGAGGCGGTGAGAGGCCCGAGGGTTTTTTACTCTTTAATTTTTATTTTGGGTTAAGGGCTTAAGGCAATTAGGCAGCATTGCAGCAAATAATAAAAATAATTTTTTAATGCACAGGCTCGGTTGGGCTCGGGCTCGGCTCGGGCTCGGGCTCGAAATTTATCGAGCCTAAATTAAGGCTCAAGCTTGGCTCGTTTAGCTAACCGAGGCGGAGGCGAAACGAAGCTTTTTCCCTAAGTAGAGGCCGGCCCAGGGCCAGTGGCTTGGCTCATTACCAGCCCTACCTGTAATAAACAGGGCTCAAAATATCATTATTTGGGCACTAATCACCTAGATGGACTTAAAGGAGAATAGGGAGTTAGTATGAGAAATTGAGGGAAGACACGAAAGTGTAAACCTCATATAGGATTCTTTAGACATGCACAAGTATACGTTCACTCAATCAACGCTTAATGAATATAAACCATAAATGCATCAATGGAAACAATCAACCCTATTATATTTCTTTGAGTTATATCTCCGATATTGTCAAATTCCTTGTGAGTGGACATTGATCACACCTTGTTTGTTTTGCTTCATTGTATTCTTATTTTAGTTTAGAAAATGATAGGGTTTAAAAAATAGGCTTGCGGGCTGATGTGAAGCCCAGAAAAGTGAGTACGCCCAATCTGATACGGGCTCCTCGGTCATAGAGGCCCCAGTCGAAGGCCCGGGGCCGAGTCAGGATAATCTGAATGAATTGGAAGCCCCATATCCTTACCGTCAGTTATTGCGTAGCTCATCTGAAAATAGAATAACCCTAGCAATATATTATCTGATCAGTACAAAGCCTTATCAATAAGGAAGGAAAATAATAACAGATCATCGCGGTTGGATCTCCCCGATAAGGAAGAAAGTTATCTCAAACAAGCGGCTCCTTCTATATCACGTACCGTCCAGATGTAATTTAAAATAAGAAATATCCAGTCAATGGGAGGACTCATAACCACCATCAAGCGGTTGAACATCTACTATAAATACAAGACCACCCATCGGTGAAAATTGCTCAAAAACCAACGCCAACATTCCTTTACACATTCTCGAATAGCATATTCATATGCAACATTCGCCTTCGCGATCTCTGCTTTTTCTCTCGAGAAAGAAGCGACTTAGGCATCGGAGGCGGCCCGCGGCGAAGCCCTATGAACCTTCTTCATTGTTTTGCGGGGAGGTGCTCGTCGAGCACGAGATCAACGGTGCAAGCGATCCTACCTGGCCGGACAATCCGGACGCGCATCCCGGCCACCTGAGGAGCAATCGGGTCGGCCCAGAGTGGCCTACGCTCCGGCCAGTTCGGTTGAAAAAAAAAAGCACCGTCGGTTGGCGCCGTGCATTGGGAGCAGCGGTTCGCTATAAATATAATTGATTTCTCGATTACGTGGTGACAAGGAACACAAGCGAGAGCGGCGCCCGTCAGCTAGGATGCGAGATCCACCGGTAGTGCGGATAACGAACCTCCTAGGACAGTGGAAGCAATGCAAGCCAATACGAGCGAAGTGGAAGCACTTCGCCTCGTCAGTGCGATAGAAGAATTGGAACAACACGGGGGCGGTTGCAGCATCCCGCGGGAGATATGACGAGGCCGGGAAGACGGGACCTTCCTCCCTCGAGCATAACTCGGTCGTGACATTCCCCGTGGCGTCGGGCGGAAGCGAGAGTCCGGCGATCGGGGCGCGGACTGGTGGCCCCTGCGGAGGAGGAAAAGCGAAGCAATGCTGAGGGCGGTGGCGAGACGAAAACACCACATCACCCTCGGCCCGAAGCGGGAGAGCGGAGCGTAGGACGGGAGGTTTCGAGTCTTCAACGGGGCTCGAGGCCAGTGTTAAAGGAGGTGGTTAGAGGGCGGCGCCAGAGATACTATGGATACCTTGGTGCAACAAACCAAGTCTCCCTTCACGGCCGAGGTGCTACACTTCCCCCTTCCGGTGAAGTTCAGAATGCTACAAATAGAAACATTCATTAGGTCAAGACCCAGTCGATCACCTTATACCTATAAAAATCGGATGGAGCTACATGGGTATCGGGACTACTGTGCGTGCGGGGCATCGCCACTACACTAAAGGGCCAGCCTTGGCCTGGTTCCAATAAATTCCCCTTCATCCATCTCGTCATTCGGGAACTATCCGGTACGTTGTCTCCCATTTCGCCGGGCGAGCGTCTGAGAAAGTCAGTTACCATACGTGAGTGTCAAACGGGGCTCCGGAAAGTTTAAAATCATACGTGCAAGGTTCATATTTGAGTCCACACGAGAAAATAGACATACGATGAAGTTACGCCATCCGGCATTCATTGCGGGGTTAGAGTCTGTCGAAAGACTTGATGTTTTCCATCTCAGAAGAATCCATGGCTTGACATGGCGAAGTACTACTTGGCAGAGAAATACATAAGCGGCGAGAGGCCACGATATCAAAGAAAGAGAGTTCTTCCGCCCGTAAAGAAAAAAAGTGCAACGGACAAGCGGCGGGGGCGAAGTCTAAAGGCCGAAGCGACCAGGACAAATCCCGAAAGATAGAAGCGATCCCCCCCGAGAGGAAATCTCGGAGACCATACGGGCGCCTGTCCCGAAAGGCGGCGGCTACTCGCCTCGGCCGCCCCTGCGGCCTGGTGTCGCGGGTCTGCATGAGGTGCAGCAGGCGGTTCGAGATGGCAGCTGAGATGAAATCGAGATCCGCGCGGGACGACTCGAAATATTGCGAGTTCCATAGGGATTACGGGCATCGCACAGACGATTGTATACAAGCGAAAGAGAGATAGAATGCTTAATACAACGGATATCTCCGGCGTTTCATATCTCGGGGAACCAAGCCCGAATCGGGCCCAAAGTCGGGTCGAGAATCATAACCGGGGCCACGACTCAGCAACGACCACCTCGGCAGCGGCAGCTCGGCATCGGCAACCCTTGGAGTCACGTGATCTCGGGAGGATTTGCAGGAGGAGGAGAATCTAGTTCGGCTCGGAAGGCCCACCTGCGTAGCATCAGATCGGGAGAGGCAGGGGAAGCCTGGCCCCGATAGCTAAGCAGTGCGCGACTCGAGCTTTTCACCATCACATTCTCGACTCGGACACAGGAGGGATGCGGTATCCCCATGGCGACCAATTGGTGGTTCGGCGATCGTGGCCAGCGCGCGGGTCCATCGGGTTTTAATTGATGCGGGAGTTCGGTGACATTATCTTCGCCTCGGCCTTGACAAAATGGGCATTGGGAGAGAAAAGCTAGATCGAATCAACACACATGCGGGGTTTTCGGGAGAGAAGAGTATTACCATTGGGCTCGATTCAGCGGTGCTAACCACGGGAGAGCCGCCCGCGACGGCAACGGCAATGGAGTTCCTGTCGTGAAGCGCCCGTCGGCTTATAACATGCTGCTGGGCAGACCCTCCCTCAACGCAATAAAAGCCATCCCCTCTGCGTATCACATGATAATCAAATTTCCAACCATACATGGTGTAGGAATGGTCCGAGGAGATGTCGGTAGTGGCCGGGAATGCTACGCCTCCATGAAACAAAGGCGGGTTGACAAGCGTGAATGTAGATGGAGCTTGACATGAGCGGCGAGATACTCACCACGACCCGAGGCCCTCGGAGGAGCCAGGTATCCCATTTGGATAATGACCAGGAACATCTCGCCTATATCGGCTCCTAGACTAACGGGAGACCTCGAAAACCTCCTCCTCACTCGGTACAAAACCAGAGATAGAAAGACATTTTCGCGTGAAACGGCGGACATGGGAGGGAATCGATCCTGTATCCTCTGGGTTAGACACCAGCCCATCCTTCAAACCCGGTCAAACAAAAGCGCGGGAGCTTAGCGCCGAGAGGCGAAAGCCATCAGAGGAAATCGTGAGCTTCTCGAGCAAGGCGATTAGGGAGTAGAATATCAGTGGTTGGCTAACGTTGTCCTCGTTAAAAAAACAAATGGCAAGTGGCGACTCACATATCGACTTCAACGGCATAAACAAGGCATGCGAAGGAATGGCTTTCCTTTACTTAAGGATCGACCTCATCGTGGATGCCACTGCGGGCCACGAACTTCTCGGTTTTATGGGCCCTTTCACACTACAATCGTGGATTATGGACCGGGATGACCGAGGAAAAGACCTCTTTTCGTCCGCATTTCGAGACTTCTTGCTATCAGGTGATCCAGATTCCCGGGCTCGAAGCGGGCGACCTAAAGTGAATGCGCTAGAGATGTTCCGGAAGCGGATAAGTATGACTATGGAGGGTATCGTGAGCGACATCTTTGGTAAATCTACTACGACCAATCTCCACATCCTCACCTCTCGGAGTTCCGGATCCTAAGGAATTACAACATGAAGTTTGAACCCTGACCAAATCGCCTTTAGGCGTGTCAGTAGGAAAATTTGCAGGCTTCATAGTCAACCACAGGGGAATTGAGGCAAACCCGGATAAAATAAAGAATTTGTGCTCGACATGCCCATCGCCATCGGGAATAAAAGGAAGTCCAACGGTGACGTAGGAAGGATGCGATACTAGCAGTTGTATCGGGCGGTGTGAGTGCATTACTTCTTGAAGTTACGAAGAGGCCTTCGATGGAATCTGAAGTCTGAAGAAGCATTCCCTACATTAAAACGTATCTGGGTTCTCCACCCATTCTAGTAAAAGTCTGTCGGGAGAACTCCTCACTCTGTGCTTAGTAGTGTCGACTTCTCGACAGTGCAGTGCCTAAATCGGAGACAAAACGAGTCACGGCCTGATGCTATTGCGGTCGAGCTGAGATGAGCGGAGGAGAGGTACGAGAATGGAAAACTAATCTGCAGCGCCCGGTAACCACGGCTCGGAGCTCAGTCCCTATTTCGGGCTCACACCATAGAAGTCTAGACAAAATATCCAGATGGAAGCAGAGTGTTGCACAGACGGAAGCCTCAGGAGGTGATGGAAGTGGGCCGTAGAGCTAAGCGAGTTCGAGCATCGAATCTGAGGGCGAGCAGCCATAAAGCATGGGTCCTGGCCAGAGCCGTCCATGGAGTTCACTCCGACGGAACTTGCTCGGACCATCCACGAAAGAGCGACCTCCCGATCACAGGCTCTTTGTAGATGGAGCCTCAAATGCGCAGGGAAGCGGGGCGGGTCTAATTCACCAGAAGGGATAAACATTGAATATGCACTCAGATTTGGGTTCCATGCTTCAAACAACGAGGCCGAGTATGAGGCCGTGATAAACGAGGCCCTCAACCTCGCCCCATTCATTGGGGTCGGCAGGTTAGAGGTATACGGTGACTCGGCGGTGGTCGAGACGAATAGAAGAGACCTACGAGCCAAGTGAAAACGATGATTCTATACCTCCAAAAAGTCCGCGATCTATTAAAGAAATTTGTGTTGGTTCAAGTCAAGCATGTCCCCAGAGCAGAGAATTCCCGAGCAGAAGCCTTGGCAAAGTTAGCCCTGACCTCCTGAGAAGACCTCGGTCGGCCGTTGAATCGTGGCGGAACCCTCTGTGATCCTTATAGCATGACGGTTGCCCGATAGAGTCAGACGAGTTGGATGGACCCCATTTGGAACTATATAATGACGGAAGCCTGGCGACGAAAAGCTGACGAAATAAGGCGAGGTCGACCATGTTCGCGCAATCATAAGGAAGTCTACAAGCGAGGATTTTCACTCCCTTTCTTAAATGCATCGCGGGAGAGGACATCAAGTACATGCTGAGAGAGGTACCGAGGGGTGTATCTGGGGGAATCATATCGAACTTGGGCATTGGAAAGGTTTTAAGAGCGAGGATACTGCGGCCCGATCATACTCGGGGATGCGACCGATCTAGTCAAGAAATGCAGGATCTACCAGGAGCACACCCAGATCTCACGCCTCCCGTCAGAACCCTTAACATCAATCACAAGTCCCTGGCCTTTCCAACAATGGGGTTTAGATATATTGGGACCCACATATTAGTAAGGACGGTGCAGAATCATAATTGTGAGTGGATTACTTAGCAGAGTGGGCGAAGCTGAACCTTTAGCCCTGATTACAAAGAAAAGCAAAAAATCGCAATTTAGTGTGGCGAGCCATCATATCTGTTTTGGCATCCCAGGCCTTGGTATCGGACAACGGAGCCAATTGACGATGCTAAATTCAGAGATTTTGTGCCGAGCTCGGAATTAAAAATTATTACTCGTCCCCAGCACATCCGCAATCGAATGGACAGGCCGAAGTCACGATCAGAACCCTCAAGGCTGCCTTGAAGACCAAATTAGAAGATCTTAAAGGGAGTTGGGTAGAATACCTCCCCGAAGTACTGGGCTACGGGGGCGACACGGGAAGTCGACAACGGGAAACCCCATTTTACTAGCCTTTGCTTTGAAGCGATAGCCCCGGTGAGATCGAATAAAGTCTCCAAGAGTCGAGTTAGCATCGAGGAGCATAATGGCGAGGCCCTTCGTCTAAACAGAGGCTCCTAGATGAAGCGCCGACGAGCCAGGCGTACGGAGTATCAAGGAAAACGTAGCGGTATTATAATCAAAAGTCAGCGGGAGCTACATGCCAGGCGACTTAGTCTTAAAGAAGCTCCTGCCAGCAAGGAAGAATCCGGCACACGGGAAACTAGGCCCCATTGGGAAGGCCCATACATCATATCCCCGAGTCATCGGACCGACGATTATGAACTGAAACATAAGAGGGAAAAATCTTGCGACATACGTGGAATGCGGAACATCTTAAGCGTTTCTACCAGTAAGTATCAGTATGTAATGTTAAATAATGCCTTATCGGATCTCATGTGACAGATGGAACGTTCATTGACCATTTGGAAGACTTGGATTGGTAGTTTTGACTATTGCGGTTGTTGTAAGGTTGTTGCTAGTTGTGGTTGCGTTGTCCATAAAAAGCATATGATGATGAATTGGATGCTTCAACCCATGTGTTTCATTGTTCAAAACCTTATAGGAGTGACACAACTTCAAAGTAAGACGACATATGTGGTTTGAGCATTGTCGTTGTAAAAGACTCATATTTTGGATCAAGATGAGCAAGTAAAGAGTAGACTTTTGTCTTATCGGGCACTGGATTCCCAATGGCTACAAGACTATCATAAATAGTTTTAAAATTCCACAAGTGTTCTGCCAGCAATTGATTTGGATCTTTTCGCAGATATGTAAGTTTCTACCAAAGAGTAAATTCTCGTTCTTGTGAATCTTGGGCATATTCTTCCTTTAAGGCATTCCAAACTGGTTGTGATGATTCTAGGTCAATAATGAGACCTAAGGCTTCTTCGATGAGTGTTCCAATAATCCACCCACATAGGAGACGATCTTCTTTTCACCATTTGAAGTATTCTTCTAAGATCTTTTTTGCTCCACTAATTGAAGTTTCATCTGTTGTGGTATTGTTGTACATGGCTAGTTTCTCTTTTTTGTCTGTGAGAAGTCCAACCATATCTTGGCTTTCTGCAAGGGCAAGTAATTGTTCATGCCACAAGGGATAGTTTTCTAGGGTAAGTTTGAGTGTAACAAAGTTTGCAACATTGAGGAAAATGTAGAGCCATTGTTTTGTAGTATAGAACTCTCTTATCTCCCAAAAGGCTTTGATATCATAAAGAAAAATGGAACTTAACCAGATTTGTAAAAGGATTTCTCTTTTTCAATTATAGACTTTGTTACAGTAGAAGATAATACAAGAAATGAATTAATCAATCCCTCTTCATGCAAACCCATCGATTGGGTCACATAGGAAAGTCGGTCTATGGACTTTAGAGTAAGGATGCTGAGGCCAACCGAAGTTCTTGTCAATAGTAAAGATGAATAATAGCCTTCTAAAGACTTTATAAGATTTATTGCTTTTCGATGTGGGACTGGTGCTATAGAAGTCATGAAACAAAATCTTGATTATATGCAGTGGGTGCAGGAAGGAGGCTCCCAGCCATCCCGTATGTTGGTTTTATATTTTAAAACATATATGTGTAAATCATATTATAATATAATTATAATATCCATTTTCTATATTATATAAATCATATTATCTTTGTTAAAAAAAAAAATCATGTATCCATGTTCAATATATATTTTTTTTTTTTTTTTGAAAGACAAACGAGACAACTTTACTAAGAAATAAGCAAATCAGCTAACAGAGTATCCTCTAAAATAGAATAGAAAACGAAATAAAGGACTAGCATGAGAACACGCGGCTTTATGGCTAAACGATAGGCTGACCTATTCGGCAGCCATTTACAAATTGAATAGAAAAATAACTATTAGCAACCAAACCTCGACAATCACCGATAATGCATCCAAACTCGTCAATAGCAAAGGGCTCTAAGTGAAATACATCCAAACTCATCAATAGCAAAGGGCTCCGATTGAAATGCATCCACCACAATCTTAGCATCTAACTCCACATCAACCTCAAAATGATGAAGCTCAAGCAGCCATTGTAATCCCTCGCGAAGACCAGTTGCTTCAACCTCTTTTACAAAGCAACAAAACGGTAAAACAACATACTTACATGCAACCAATAACCCATCAGAATCACGTAAGACCATCCCTACCCCTATTGTTGTTGGATCTTTCAGCATAGTTGCATCAATGTTCAATTTAAGTCACCCAACAGGAGGTCGAACCCAGCAGACCAAACCTGTAATAGTGCCAACAGAACGACCTTGCTAGTTTACACGAGCTAGCTTCCATTCGTTGCAGAACTCAAAGGCAGTCATCACCGCCACCTTGAAGAGCAAAAGCTTGCCTACCCCAGGCAGTGTGCGCTACCCAAATAGCCCCGTACTTTCCGAGAAAAATTTACCTGAAAACGATAATCTTGCAAGCTAGAAAAGACAAAATACTAGTATAAAAAACCTCTCCCAAGGCAGCCGAAAAATTTAACCTCCCAAGCGCCATGAGGCCCAGAGCAAATGGCGATTAAAAAATAGATGAGATGCATCCTCCAGCTGTGTCGCAAAAACCACAACACGTATCCAACACCACACCTTTTTTTTGAAGCCTCACTCTTAAAGGTAAACAATTACTACACAACCTCCACACAAATCTAGCACTTTAGGAGGAAGTGGAAGCTTCCAAAACCTCTTCTAAGCTTCAGAGAAGCCTACAAACGGGAGACCATTCAAGGACAATAGCATATCATAGCAAGATTTAACCGTATAGAGTCCTGAGCTCGAATGATGCCAAATTGGAAAATCGTGCTCTTGCGACCGAGAAAGTAATTGCCCACACAATTGGGGCTTCGATCGGACTAAGAATCTAGTGGATAAACTCTTCATTCATCAGCGATTTCAATGACAAATTAGAAACCTTCGAGTCCTCTAAACCCTGCATTATCATAGATTGAACCCGGAAATTGGGCAAGTGTCTAACCCATGGATCATTCCAAACACTAGTGATTTCCTTCCTTAATTCTCATATGATACCCCAATTTCCCACAACCTCCTTCTTGACCAAATGCTCTTTCCAAACTAAAAAACTAAGTTAGACCCCACAGGTGGAAGAAAAGGTTGTCCCCGAAAGGAAAATATTTTCTTTGAACACTCAGACTGGTATGGTTTAGTTAGAAGATTCAGCCTTACTTTCAAAGTGCAAGATTAAACAGGCGTAGATCACAAAATCCTAATCCCCGTTCCTCCTTCCTAACACATAATCTTTCCTATCTCTGCCAATGTATCACCCTATGCCCTTCACGTTGAGAGCCCCACCAAAACGAGTTTAACATTTTATGAAGTTCCTCTAGAATCGATGGAGGAATAAAAAAGACGCCCATGCTATAAGTAGGCAATGCTTGTGCTACAGTCTTTATCAAAATGATTTTATCTGACAACGCTTAGCGAAAACAGCTGTTCATAAGCGGTCCTTGAAACCAAAATAACCGTTTAGAGCGACTAAGGCGAAGAAGCGATTCAAGATAGTAAGAATTACCATCAGTAACATCAACGCCCAACATACCAATTATCTCATTTTGTTTATCAGTGCGGATGTTAGAACTAAACATAACCTTAGATTGACCATAATTGTAAGCAACTAGAAACTGTTGAATCTCGAAATATCACGAGCCACTTCAGCTTGGCTAGAGAACTCTTGAAGAACAAGTAACTATCATCACCAAAGAAAGATAGAGATGGAGGGTGCCATTCCTACAAATAGAACAACCATGAAGAGCACTAGCTTCAAATCCTCGAATCATAAGCGAGAGAAAGTCCTTTACGCATACAATAACGATGGCGAAAGAGGATGACCTTGACGAAGACCCTTCCCAGGTACAACTGAACCCACAACCGTGCCATTGAAGAGCACAGAATATTCAATTGTCGAAATGCACAGCATAAGCCAAGAAATCCACTGCTCTACAAACCCCATCTTATGCAACATAAATTGGAGAAATCCCCAATCAACCCTGTCATATGCCTTACTAATATCAAATTTTAGAGCAACATTGCCAATACGACCCCTCGTGCGTCGCTTAAGACAGTGCAAGACTTCGCTTACAAGAAGAATATTATCTGTAATAGAGCGACCAGGAACAAAAGCTGCTTGAGAAGGAGAAATCAGTCTACAAAGAACATATTTCATACGATTAGCAAGGACCTTGGCAACAAGCTTATACAACACATTACATGACGAGATCGGCCTTAACTCCTTCATGGAAGATGGATTCTCACATTTGGGAATTAAAACTATTAGAGTATTATTGAGGCCCAAAGGGAATGCACATGTCGAAAGCCATTATGAAGCTGTGGAAAAGATTTGATCACCAATCAAAGGCTAAAAACGTTGATAAAATCCAGTTGAACCATCGGGACGTGATTTTCAAGATCACGATTTGTGATAGCCTTAGTGAACTCCTCTTTAGAAAAAGGTGCAACTAAGCTCTCATTCTTCTCTAAACTAACAACATCAGTCAATGAGATTTCCAAACCATCGAAGTTAGGCAAACTTGAGGAGAATAAGTTCCGAAAGTATGACAAAGCAATGGAACCCATCGTGCTTAAATCCGATTGCACTATACCATTAACATCCTTGAAGAACCTTGACCAGCGTACTTACTACCGAAGCTTGTGCATGAAAAAATTTGATATTAGGTCACCGTTCTCCAACCAACTGAAATGTATTTGCTTCAATACAACTCTTCATCCTCTAGCAACAGCAGACGCCTTTTCACATTAAAAATTCAATAACTTCGACTTTCTCGATGGGCAGACTGCTCAACCCTTTTATACGAGTTTTAAAGTTTGATACGAAGCTACGTAAAATTCCTCCCCCAATTAGCCATAAAACCCATGATGGGACGAGGCGCGACCTGAGGAGAAATCAGCAAAACTCCCCCACAAAATCTCAAAGCTAGACACAAACTCCTCTTCTCTTAACCATAAATTTTCGAATCTAAACCGATGCGAAACATTCCCGCGAGAAGGAGGCGAAAATTGCAATAAAATGGGGGAATGATCGAATGTAGCAGCGAACAAGTTAGAGAGCTTATAGGAGGGGAACACCTCAAGCAAAATGCCGTTGTATGAAGTAGATCCTAACTTTTCTTGAACTACAGTGAGGAGAGCCCTACTCTCTCCCAGAGTAAAATATAACCATGCAAAAACAACTCATTCGAGCTGTTCAGTTCATACCATAGAGCCCCTGTGAAAGAACCAGTCAAGATGAGCCACACCTCCTTTCTTATTCGATGGAGAAAGAAGATTTTTAAAATCACCAATGCAAACCCATGGGAGGGAAGAACGAATTGCCAAGGCAAGTAATAAAGTCTAACAAGCCCTCGCGATACATGGCGTTCGGGAAGCCATAATAAGCGGTCAAGCGCCCGATCACCAAATGCTTTCGAAATAATAAAGTCAATATGATTACTATAAGAAAAGCCCGAAATGTCCAGACAACTCAAGATGAATCCCATAGCATAGCCAAGCCCACCACTATGACCCGATGCTATTAGCGCAAATTTACGGGAAAACCCGGCTTGATGCGTAACTCCTCAATCTTCATCTCATGAACTAGTGTTTCCATGAGAAAAAGAATATGGGGACGATGTGACTTAACCAAATCACACAAACTATAGACTGCTCTCGAGTTCCCCAAACCCCGGCAGTTCCAGCTAAGGTAGCTCATGGTTGTTGGCGAGCCTGCTCTGCAGACTTCGCCAGATCAAAAGCTGAAGATGAATCTTCATCCAAACCAGAAGGAGAATCATTTGTATTAACTAAAGCTTTCCTTGAAGAATCTAGGGCCATAGCCAAAACACCCTCACGCCTACGCTTCCTATCATCTTGTAAGTCCACCTCCATGTTTTCATTCGAAGCTAACTGCACATCGCTAGGCCAGGAATTCTTAGGGTAGTCGAATAGAGTTTGAAATTTTCAAATGAATAACATCCTTTGTTACAAGATCAGAACTAGTGAATTTGCCTATTGGAACAATGAGCAGGAAAAACGCAAGTCTCGGGATCACACCATCGGAATGAATGGGCTCCACCCTTCTCATCCGTGGCAACCTCCACGGAAGAGAGCTGAAAGAAACAGCCAATTACCCCATCCACGGAGCCATAGAATCTATTGCCATAGAAAAGTGAAAATCGCAAAGCGTTACGTGTGACTACAACTTCATAACCCAAAGCAAAAGCGCCCCGAGCCTTGTACTTTAAGAGGACTTGAGAAGATCCATTAGATAGCGAGAATCTTCTTCCTAACATTCCCGGTGGGTGTGAAACATCAATTTGAACCTTAACCCATATAAGAAGCTGAGCCTTGTATTGTTAGTCGTCATATTGAATAAATTTGCCCAAAAAGTCACCAAATTGCTTCCCAACTTGAGTGGACATGAACCCTATGAAGGTTATGAATTTGTACCTAGAAATCCAACGAGTCAAGCGGAATAACAGCAGGAGCTTCGTTAGGCATTAAACGATGGAGGAGGATATACATATTGTCATATATCCAAGGGCCACCTTCAGAAACCACCGCTAATATCATACTCATGTGAAAAACTTAAATAAGAATCACCTATCATCTGATTTCTTGAACAAAAATACTTAACTCACGGCCTCCATAGCGGCAACTCGTTCTTTGAAGGAAGGAACATAAATTCGACGTGGAATGGCAACTACCATGCATGGTCGTATGATATAGTTTGAGAACCACGGACTTCCCTCGGAGTGAAAGGCATCATCTTCCTCGTCGAGAGAGAGATAATTGGGCATATATGAGTCTCCACTTAAAATGGGAAAGTTACATAGGCAGCCGAGTAAAACTGTGATCACAAAACTAGACCCGAACTCCCTCAACGAGAGAAAACCTAAGCTCTCTCAACGAGAGGAATATCCTCCAGACAACTAAACCCAGCAAGGTGACTCACATGAAAGTCAAATTCCCAATTTTCTTCAAGTCTCCTCGACCACCCTCAATAACAGAACAAAGGCATTCGTAGCAAGAACACCAAATTCAAAACAGGACAAATTCATGCAAATCACAGATCAGGGGAGTTGACACCAAAACCCCACACAAAAACACTAGAGTAGCTCAAACGCACACCACAATTTTCCCAGCTTCCAAACCGAAATTAAGACAAAATTGCAAGAACAACAAGAAACGAATTCCTCAGGAGAACAGACCTAACCTGAGCACACAAGAGCTGAAACGTTTACTACAACAACACCACCGCAAGTCCTTCAATCTTCCTCCGACCCTTTTCCTCCCCATTCGAATCAGAGGTCTTGATGCTCTCCCCCAACTTCGCGAATCCACCGGCTATAGCTTACCGTCAACGTTTCCCTTAAAATCTGAATCAACCCCTCCGCCTTCTGCGACCTCAGATGGCCGACAACAACATCAAAGACAAAGACGACGCGCCGGACAACCAGCACCGTCTCATTATTTCCGACCCTAATCTTCCCGCCGATGAAAGACCTCAGAAAACCAAGCGCATCGCCTCGAAGATTTCTCAAACAAAACTCAAAGCCCTAAGAAGATTTCTCATCTTCTTCTTCCACCTCTGTTTTCCTTCGTGTTCAATATATTTAAATCATATATCCCACCACACATCCCATGTTGGTTTTACATTTCAAAGCATATATATGTAAATAATATATATATATATATATATATATATATATATTATTGATTTTAATTAAAATTATTTATTTTTAATAAAATACAAATTATATTTATTACGCTAATTAAGCCACTACTGGCCCAATCGTCGATTCGACCGTACAACCATAAACCAATAACTTTTCTGATTTTATAATTGTCTGGTTTTTAAAATATTAATTATAAATAAGCTTTGATATTTTGTTAAATTGGAAGGGTATTTGTGAAAAAAAGAATTTAAGTACTTTTATATTAGTATATATTATATTATTAAATCTTATTCTCTTAATTATTTATTTTACCAGGAATGAAATGCTTCCATGAATGATCTTATATATATATATATATATATATATATATATCTTATCTAGAGTGTGTGAACCCAGAGTGTGTGGCGGACATCCAGATTTGGGCGTGTTCAGTTCAGCAATCTGTCACGACACACCCAAACTGGTCAGCACCGCCCCAATAACTTGACTTCGTCAATAATTTGCTTTCTTTAATTGTTGCGTTATAAATTCTTCGTTTTAACTCGAATTTAAGCAAGGAGGTGACGCTAAAGTTTTCAACGAAATGCAACCATAGGAGGAGTTAAACAATTTGATTTTCCAAATGATATATAAAAATTTATCTTTCCACCGACGCCCGCGAGACCCTCTAACTCTCATAAACACGCGCTTATTTCGTCTTCAAATTACTTTGGTTTTCCATCAAGAGTCCTACATAAAACCATAAATACGAATATAGCATCGATAATAATTGTTTTTAATCTTATAGAGAAAATAATAAGAATAACGATCAAAAATATTCATATTTTTTATATTAATATCTTATTCGATAAATAATATTATTTTTAATATCAAATAGTAAATATTTTTCAGTGCCATTATTTATAAATACTATATCATAATTGATATAATTATTTTATATAATAAATTATATAAGAAAACAAATTAATTTTATCAACATTATATATATATATATATATATATATATATATATATATATATATATATATATATATATATATATATATATATATATATATATATATATATATATATTTATATTTAAAATTATTATATCA
This sequence comes from Tetrastigma voinierianum, assembly GCA_016808115.1. Lineage (NCBI taxonomy): Eukaryota > Viridiplantae > Streptophyta > Magnoliopsida > Vitales > Vitaceae > Tetrastigma > Tetrastigma voinierianum. The sequence goes on from JAEQBH010000951.1 coordinate 68,338, forward strand.
TTGTATACATGTTATATTTTTTTATTCTTTGATTAGTAATAAAATGATGTATCATTAAATTTTAAAATATATAAATATAAAGATAAAATATATTTATAATAATAATTATAATTTATAATTCCTTTTTCAAAAGATAATTTAAAATGATTTTTTTTACTAATAATTTAAAAATAATCTTGACAACATAAATTCAATTGATATTAATATCAAAATATATATATATATATATATATATATATATATATATTTTAAACATCAAAATATTTACAATAGCTTTAGACATTAAATTATAATATAATAATTTATATCAAATTATAAAAAAAATGTTGCACATAAGAGTATAAGAGGTTGAAGACACAATACAAAGGAATAATAATAATACGGTCAATATAAGAAGTATGAAGTTAAAGACAATAGCAAAAAATTATTTTTTGAAAAGACAATACCTATAAAAGATTGAAAAAAACGTCTTTTCAAAAGACGATTTCTAAATTGAAGAAACCGTCTTTTCAAAATACGATTTCTAAATGGATTGAAAAAATAAATAAACCGAAAAGAAATCTTCTTTTTAAAAGAGAATATTGAAAAGATATTGAAAGATCGAAGAAATCGATTTTTTTTTTTTAAAGAAGATATTGAAAGATCGAAGAAATCTTTTCTTCAAAACACGATTTTTAACTATATCTTTCATAATCAACAAAAACTATCATAAAATTGGAAATAATTTTTTTAAACATTATATTTAGATATTATTTTTAAATAAGTCGTACAATAGATAAAACTCAGTTAACTCAATTCTGGTATTGTAGCTGGCTTGCCTGGTACTCCACGGTACTCCAAAGCTTATGTCTCATTCATTATGATCTTACTATAAAACATAAATTGATCCATCCACGACGTGCTTTTTACCAATTACTCGATTGTGAATAATCAACAATAATTTTATTAATAAAAATATTAAGGCTATTGGTGTTGAAATATAAACTTGATTTGTACTTTAGTCTTAGTTGAAATCATTTTAAGTTTTCTCAGGTTTTGGGTTTAGTAGTTTAAGTAAAACCCAAAGTGTTAGAAACATAAGAGAGCAAATTTCTAAAAGACTATTCTAGATATTTCCATAAAGGGCCTGATTGTGGTTTTGGGTTTAGTAGTTTAAGTAAAACCCAAAGTGTTAGAAATAGAAGAGAGCCAATTTCTAGAAAACTATTCTAGATATTTCCATAAAAGTCTCTAGAATTGGGATATCATTTGAATTTTGTTGAGAGTTCTAAAGACTCGTTTATAACCATTAAATTAAATTTGTGTTAGCATAATACTAACCATCGGTTTAAGAGATGCTATTAATATAAATAAAGGTGATCTCTTGAGTTTGTAATAGTCCAAACAAAAACCTTCAATAATACACAAATAATCTCTTCCTCTCATCATCTAGTCTCTCACATCTTCGGGTTATTCTTCCATCTTCCTTCCGATAGTTAGCTTTGTTGTATTGGAGTGATGGACTCACAAGTCCCAACACCTTTAATAATGAACTATTTAAAGCCTAAAAATATTTGAATAAAATATATTAAATGATACAAGATTCGTGAATCCAACCCATCTCATATTTTTGTTGACAAATAACCTGTTTTTTTTTTTTTTGGAAAAAAATATCTATTTTTATTTCATATATTTACAATATATTTGAAAAGGAGAAGAGCTACAAACTCAAGTTTTTTATCATTAAATCTTGATTCTTATCATTTTTTAGAGTAAGGTCCATAAAAAAAAAGTCATAATATTTCGATCATATAACTGAAAAGCTCGAGCTTTTTTAAGCCAAACCCTTTTAAAAGAAAGGGTTACTTTTACGAAAAAAGAAACATTTATTTTTATTAAAATCATACCAAAAATTGATGATTTGTCAAATTTCCGAAATCAAGTGGCTTTCGATAAACTATGGGATTAAAAAATAAAATAAATAATAAATTCTGTTACAAAAGAGAAAAAGTACGTAAACATGTATGAATCAAGATTGATGGCGGCAAGTGGGGCTATTACTCAATAATGGTGAAAATGGAAACATAAAAATGGAACCTCCAATGTCAAGATTGAGGCTCCAGGATCGATACAACCTAAACAAGCAAGATTCTAAACATCGAAATTAAAGTCAAATGGAGACGACGTCCATGAACTCTTATATCCACCATAGACTCCAAGGTCGTTCGACGATAAGCAAGCCCAACGTCAATGCTTCCTTCAGAGCCTCAATGTATGTATATCATTTGACTTCTGTTTGTTTTTGCCTCACTCTTCGTAAAATGGGTTGCAATGTGAATTGATATAAAAATGGTAGATCTAAATTGGATTACAAAAAACTAAGAACATGAAATCATAATATATATGAATTTAATTAAAATCTTACACCTGTAAGGTGGATTCCTTTTTTATAATCTTATATCCTATTAATAGCAATGGGTGTCTTATGACTTAAAATGGATTAATGGTGGAAAGAAAATTGTTTCCCCCCAAAGAGTAACAACATGAGAAATAATGCCACAAGTGGTAAAATAAAAGCGACAATATATAAATTAATGTAATAATGGTAGATCTAAATTGAATTACAAAAAACTAAGCATATGAAATCATAATATATATGAATTTAGTTAAAATCTTACACCTGTAAGGTGGATTACTTTTTTATAATCTTATATCCTATTAATAGCAATGGATGATCCTCCGACTCCCAAAATGGATTAATGGTGGAAAGGAAATCGTTTCCCTCCACAGAGTTATAACAACGTGAGAAATAATGCCATAGGTGATCAAATAAAAGCGATCCCTTTCTCTTTTTCCTTTCTCCCCTTTATACCTAATGAGTTAGGTTAAGGTGTTTAATGCTCATACTTAGGACATTTAAGAGAACTCTTTTACTTTCTTACGTTACATATTCATACATTCATTTGTACATTAATTGTGTCCGTCATATCTGTCCAAGTGATCGTAGCACATATGCAGCATTTCCCCCTCCCCACGCTCAAGGTGTCCATCCAAGCGTGGGGCCCTTTGATGCCCGAGGTGACCACTGCTACCCTCGTCATTCTATTTTACTTGGCTCGTGCCTCCATGCCCTTGAGCGAGTCTAGCCTATATCACCCGTGTTTGTCCGGGTCGGGGCCCGTCTTTCAGCTACCTTGGCATGCGCATGGGGTTTCTTTAATTCCTTGGTATGTGACCCGAGACTTATCCTACTTCACTAGCCCTTAAAGCCTCATGCCGCAGCTACCTAAACATCAAGGGCAACTACATAGAGTCCGTGCACCATCATTACATTTCACGCTCACACCCGATTGCTCTGGATTCGCCCCGCTTTTCGATCCACAAATCATTAAATGTGCCCTCGATCGTCGATCCACCCATTCGCCCTCAATAGGCCCCACTTTCTCATTCCATTGATTTTCCATGTCATTCGCTCCGCCTTGTTAACCCTCGCTCTCTTCTATTACCCCCGCTTCATTCACCTGCCTACATCAGGATCAAAGAAAACTTGCTTGGTAAGTTTCAAAAAATCCTGACTCTTTTCTTTCTTTCCACTTTGTTTGGCCTTCCACTCCTTTGTTGTTTATGTGTGTGTGTGTGTTTTTATTTTTTTTTTTGTGAGCCTGATGATTTCCTTGCTTGTCCTCTAAGGCACCGTTCTAGCAAAGGCTCAGAGGAACTCACGGGATGGCCCATGGAAAACGTTCCACCGATGGTTGTGCGGGTGAGGAACTATGACACCCCAAATCCTAGGGGTCGTTTTTTTTTTGCTATTGACAAGTTTGCTCTACAGAGTCACTCGGGGCATGCTTGTTGTGCGATGGTTGCACGGCACAGGCCACGCCGCTGGGTGGTCTCACGCACACTCGTGGCACAAGAATCGCTATCGCCGCATTCACACCCAGCATGTCATGCTTCAGGCCCCAGCGCTATCGCCGCGCCACGACCTGGTTGCGACACGACACAGTCCCAACGCGGACATAGAATGTGCTATGTCGCGACATAGAATTTTACCCAGGGGGAAACTTTGTTCGCAACACGGGACGGCGTCGCAACAGAACCCCAAACACAACCCGAATTTATCGCGACAAAGGAAACCATGTCGCGACCGAACTCCTTTTGTCGCGACACAAAAGACCGCTCTGTGCCAAAACTTGTCGCGATTGGAGGGCCACCGTCGTGACACATAGGGCTGGAAACTCCTGGCCGCGTAAGATCTCAACCGCGCTGCGGCACGCCTATTGCGCTCCCGCACCGGGTCGTGCGCCCGTCTCAGCCAGTGTCGCGACACGGCACCCATGCCGCGACATAGAGCTGTGACTCCTCGTCGCGACAAAGAATTCTTGCTCACGACAGACCCAAAATGGGCAAGAGCCCATTCCTCGGGCCCTCTCGCACCGCTTTTTCCTTCCAAACACTCCCAAATTCATCACACAATAAATTTTATTACAAAGGCAACATGAAACTTGGAAAACTTGCCAAAATGTATTAATCATTCAAAATGAGTTTAATTACAACTCTTTTCTTCTTACACATACAGAAATTGGGTCTTTTTACCCAAAATTTACAAAATACAAAACAAAGCCAATATGGCCTTTTCTTCACGACTAAGGTCTTGGGTGGGCTTCATCCCCCGTTGTACCTTCAGTAACTAAAAATATTTTTTCAACGACAAGGTGAGCAATACCTAGTAGATGAATTCTTCTATAAGGGTTACTCCCCACCTAAGCGCATATACAATTTAAGACAAACATCATTCCACATTCCATACGTAAAATGCAATCCTACATGGAATATTTCTCATACCATGAATGAGATGAGACTTCATGTCGCGAACCCTGAGTCTTGACCGAATTTCACACATGCGACACTAAGTGTGGAAAACTTGTCATCGGGTGTGTTCACCCAATGACTTTTTCTTCAAACAAAATCTTTTGTTTTTAAACTCAAGACACATTGGAAAACCTCCAACGTTCCTTTGATTTCATCACCAAAGCTTATGTATTTCAGGCCACGTATTTTTTGGGTTTACACCGTAGGATCGTCGAGCGCCTTTCCAACATTTTTACGGTCTTTCACTTCTAGTGATCATGTCTAACCGCAAGTGAAATTGGTTCTTTCACCCTGGGGGGGATCTACCCCATCTTGCTCCGCCTAACACATGTATATATTTTTTTTTTTTTTCAATTTATGCAATCGTGAGTCTCAATTTTGGACATCGGTCCCATTCGAACCACCACACATTCACCAAGAACGCGAATAACCAATACCACGCACACCCGACTAAAGCGATGTCCCACGTGATATAAATGCGAATATGTCATTTCATGTCATATCATGTTACATGCAAAATGAGGGTTACATGCAACATTATCAAATCATGGCAATTAATTTTCATTCACCATAATTCTCATGTCAATTCATCAAACAAGCATATATTTATGATTCATGGATAATTATATTTTTCTACAATATAATTCTCATCATCTAGCAACCCATGTGAATACATTAATTGAGCATGTAACAACATGATTTTCACACAACCAACACGTTATTCATTTTTTAGCAATAACATGTAAAAACAGCACACATGGACCAAGAATAGTCCGAAAATCAGTCCTAGGACTGCCCAAAATGGGGCCCCCAGATCCAAATCCCACCGCCTAAAACAACGAGTAATTCACCCGACTATCGTAAAATAGTCCCGAAATTCAGTTTTTGAACTGTCTAAAACAGTCCGAAAATCCGTACTCCCCGACCGGTCCGAATAGCGAAGAACCTCCGTATGCTTAGTAAGACACATCATCCTCCGACATTCACAGGAGGAGATCCGATGGTGGCACTACTGGTTCACGCAGTCGAGAAGGTGTTAGAGGCTATGGAGATTACCTCTGACACGACTAGGATTAGACTAGCTGCATTCCAGCTAGAGGGTGAGGCCCAAGTATGGTGGAACTGGGCAAAGACCTCTAGAGACCTAGAGGCAATGACATGGGCAGAGTTCCAGGAGCTGTTCATGGGTAAGTATTTTCCGGATACTGCGAGACATGCGAAGGCTCAAGAGTTCCTAGAGCTGAAGCAGGGGACGATGACTGTGATGGATTATGTGGCTAGATTCACGGAGCTAGCCCGTTTTGCTGATGACTACGTGGCCATAGACATGGCCAAGGTCAGGAGATTCGAGAATGGGCTAAAGTTGTCCATTCGAGGCAGAATTGTAGGACTCCACCTACAGGACATAGACTCCATGGTTGGGACAACCCTAACCATAGAGAGAGAGATCGAGGATGCTTGAGCACTCGGGATGCAGGTGTTAGTAGCAAGAGGAAGGAGAGTCAGTCTTCTTCTAGTTCGGGAAAGAAGCATAGGGCTTCTAGTTCACGAGGATTCCAGAGTCACGACCATCTAGGCCAGGGACAACCGTGGTTGCCGGTCAAATGGCAGACAGGTGCTATCACAAGCAGCTCTATTATTAATGAGAGGCTACCCCCAAGAGACAAGGATCCCAGGTTTCGGACAACACACCCCACAATGCAGCAGGATGTGAGAGGATACAAAGATATTCTCCATAGCCCAACAGCTGTGCCGAGAAGCCAAGTGACGGGCTTCAAGTGAGCCGCACCGGCACCTCCCGTTACATAGGCAGCCGTAGAGGCTGTGCTAGGGGCCGAGGCAGAGGACGAGCCCACATGTGGACGCCGGGTTCAGGGTTTGTCTACCCATCACACCACCGACCGAGCCAATAGATCGCCATTATACGTGGTACGTTTTGCTATCTCGCCTACGGGTGAGTGTTATTTGATTTGCGCGCCGCACTCATTCATTGCCGCATCAATTATGATGTAGCCGGGCTTGGGAGGTCGAGGCTTTCGAGGAGCCCTTGTATGTGAGTTCTCCACTGTGGATTGGGGCGAGGATGCGGATGATATGTCGGGTCATGAGTTAGAGACCGGGATTCTACTCATCAGGACCTCGAGGGTCATGGACATGTCGAGTTTGACGCTCATCCCTGGATGGATTGCACTTTTACAAGGTCATCATCGATCAGGAGAGAGGAGGGCTACCGCCAGGACGGTACTCGTGTTGTGTTTCAGGGGGACAAGCATGACATTTTGCCCTGACAAAGGTAAGAATCTAGTATCAAACGCTTAGCTAGTTGGCTAGCAAGCTTTACCCTAGAGGACGAGGTGAGACCGCACTTCTAGATTCACTCAGGAGAAGTCCGAGTATGAGGATGTTTTTCCTGATGAGTTACCTACTGTCACCTCAAAGGGTCAGAGATTCTGTGATCGAGTTACACTCCCATTCTCGCCCATCTCTACGACCGCATAGATGGCACCGCTGAGCTGCGTGAACTCAGAGTCCAACTACGGTGAGCTACTAGACAAGGACAACCATACACCAGGTGTGTTTTAGAGCTTGTTATATTATTCTTACTCACATTCTTGTATTTGGATAACACATGCAATTAAGGGCAAGAAAACAAAATCTGCCCCGCCTTGGTGGCGAGGTTCAAAACATTTCACATATAACTTGTATACAGGTACAAACCCTTTCATTCACTTGTTAGGATCCTATATTAATCTAATTGATGGTTTTTAGAATTAACAGAAGACAGGAACAAAAACAGGACTTCAGGTTCGCCTAGGTGAGAACCTACGCCAAGGCGGAGCAACCCACGCCAAGGCGTAGTAAAGACTAGCAAATTTGGGGCTTCAGGTTCGCCTAGGCTAGCACTCATTCGCGTAGGCGAAGCTCCTCGCGTAGGTGAAGCTCCCTTTGCCTAGGCGGAGAGCTTCAGGATTGTACAGAAATGGAATTTTTAGCCATTCTCATCGGGTGATTTCCAACCAAAACAAACCTCAAAACTGGCTTAAACCAACCATAAACACCTTTAATGAGAGTTAGGGTTTTCCTAACCCACACATGAACAAAGAAATGAGTTAGGATAGTTTCCTAACTAACTAATGGGAGAATTCCATACAAAAATTCCATACCTTGCTTTTCTTGAAATCTTCAAAACCAAGCCCTCATTTTCTTCACTTCTTCCTTTCCTTTCCTTTACTTGATCAAATAGAATTCAAGAAATGGAGAATAGAAAACCAAAGTTGGTTCTCTCCCAAAACCGTAGCCCTAGCTCTCTTTGAGCCAAAAAATGGAGAATTTATCCATATTCTAGAAGACCATGTTTGGTCTTATCCCCTTTTTAGGCTAATTCTTTAGCCCTTGCATTTTAGTCCTTCATCTTTCTTTCATTTGCAAATCAACTTATCATATTTCTACTCTAACATATAATCTTCTTATCTTATGTCCTTCAAGTCCTTAATTTGACAATTACCATTTTACCCTTAGCACTTAAATTTCCGAAAAATACAATTTTGACTTTTATTATACCACCGAACTGTAATAAACTGCTAGGGTATAATTTGGGGTGTTACACTCTATCCCTACTCTTTCATCTTTAATACATTAAGGGTAATGCATAGTTTAAGTTTGGGGTGATGAGGGAATTTTCCTTTGTTTTTAAATTTTTCCAACAGCTTTAATTACCCTACCTTTACTGTTTTTCTTTTAGTCGTGTGTATATGTTTTTAGTTTTTATGTTAAATTTTTTTATTGTTAGGTTGCTTTTGTTTTAGTTGAGCTTGTTTTGAGATAATTGTGATGCATATGATGTATAATGATTGAACCTTTTTTCACATAAAGAAAATGAGAGATATTTGAACATAAAACATAATGGTTCGACCTTGTGGTTAACTATTTAGACCAAAGTTCTCATCATTTTGAGCACAAGTCATTTACCCTTTCTGGACAATTTTGCTTGGTTTAGAGAATAATTAGGAGATCATTCAATATTTTGATCTCTAAAGACTTTAAAACTTATTCAATTATCACTCAAGGCGAAATCCTAGGCAACACAACACTAAGGAAATGATATAGGTTATCCTTGGATCGATTGAGCCTTTCTAGCTAACCCTTTTGTGCATATCTCTATAGTCACCCAATTTGAGCCATATTAGCCATTTCATTCAAAGAATAGCCAAGAATGACCCCCTCATTCCTTTTTGTTGAGGAGGATGTGCTAGGAATGAAGAATAAAAGGAAGTTTTCAGGAAAAAGGGAAGAAAAAATAGTAAAGATAGAAAAAGGTTAATAAAGCAAGGAGAGTAAGTTTCGCCTTGTAGCATTCCTACCTTAAACAAGTAAGTTCTTAAGAGTGTTCTACACTTAGTACCCTAAGGCCAACTGGTTTAGGAGTTACTAACCTAAAGCTGGTTACTTGGGGTAGGTAGAAAGCTTAAAGGGGTTGAACATTGCACTACTCCATGCCTTGTAATTCTGAAAAATAAAGCTCTTGGTGTTCTTGTGAGGATGGTGAAAATCATGCAAATTTGGAGGAGCTATGAGATAAAAAAAATGCAATAAGCTAAGTTGGAGGAAGCTTAAGAGGCTCAATGAAAAATAAGGCAATATGAAAAAGAATGAACATAAAAGTGAAGAAAAAAGGAAACTGTGTATGTTTTGGGTAAACTAAATCCTAAATGACCTATTCAACTGCCTTTACCTAAGCCATACACTACAAGCTACTTAAAGACCTAATTGATCCTAAGAGTTGTGTTAACCTACATTAGTGGAGAGTAGTATGCCCAACAAGCCTATGGAGTCTTACACACTCTCCATGTGAGTGAGAGATCCTCATTCTACTCATGCTCACCTAATTCCATCCGAACTGCGAATGACCGGAGAGGGGAAGACCACACACACTTTTGAGAACTTTAGTTTAGGTTGTTCAACTCATGGTCAATTTATTATTTTTTGAAAAAGGCAATCTCAAAGTTTTCTCTATGTTGTATAAAGGTTAGATCCTTGAGGCAATTTATCATATATTATGTCAATTTCATGCTCAACATACTTGTTTTGTTTTTTTTATATATATAAAGGGAAATGATCTTATTCTTTGCTTGAGGACAAGCAAAATGTCAAGTTTTTGGGTATTTGATAGGTGCTTTTTATACATTCTTTTATATCATTAATTACCAATCAATCATATGCTTTTATGGTGTTTTTAACAACTCTAATGCTTAATTTTATCATCTTATGGCTCTAGGAACATTTTGAAGCAAAGAGAGCATAAAGAAGGCCAAAAAGATTAATTTCTAGGTTGTACCATGACCTCTCGTGGCTTCAAGCATGATATGGATAGATTCTACATCTTCCAAGCTTTCCAACGAGTCTAAGATCACCCAATTTGAAGTTCGAATGAAAAAGATACAATCTCGTGAAGTCAAGAGGGGATTTTCCAAAACACTACATATAGCACCCCTCAAGGGATTGTATTGAGACCCAATTATGTCAACATGGTAAGCCAAAAAGATATTATTTATCTACTTCATTCACGGCAAGTGACAACACAAAAAGAGGGATTGATTGATTCCAATTATGTCAAAATGGTAAGCCAGAAAAATCATTTATCTTCTTCATTCACGGCAAGTGACAACACAAAAAGAGGGATTGATTCATTCAAACCTTACTTTTCTATTTCTTGTATTATCTTCTACTATAACAAAGTCTATAAATAAAATAAGTCTTGAACTCTCTTCTCACATTGAAAAAGAGAAATCCTTTTACAACTGGTTCAATTCCCATTTTTCTTAGATAGGCCTTAAGTCGTTTCTTCTTGCTATTAACTTGGATGTTGTGTCATCCTCTAATGTTTTTAACAATTTCATTTCTATTATTAAATGTAAATGTATTATCGTTCTGAATTAATGAAATTTCAGTTTCCATTGTCAAAAAAAAAAAAAATCTTTCTATTATATTTAATTAATAAAATTTATAAGGAAGAAATCCGGTGTTTTCAAAACATTCCTAGAAAATTATCGTAAATATATAATAAATTTTAAAATAAAAATTTAAACTAAGTTTAAAATATTTTATTTTAAATCTAATTAAAACATTTTAACTAAATATTTCTCTCTCTCTCTCTCTCTCTCTCTCTCTCTCTCTCTCTCTCTCTCTCTCTCTCTCTCTCTCTATATATATATATATATATATATATATATATATATATATATATATATATATATATATATATATAATAAAATAGTTTTAATCTTAAACTTAAAATTAAAAATTACTCCTTATCTTCCACATCTCTTTGAAAATCCTAGTGTAGACCCCATATTTTTTGCTATTATGCGTTTTTCACTAAAAATGAAAGACTCGTTTTTATTTTTGAAAACCATTGACAAAAATGGTTTAGAGTTTCCGGTTATTTTTGTTTTATTTTAAAAGGGAAAATTAAATAAAAAAAAAAAAAGAAAAACCCTAAATATGACTTCATATAAGAAAAGGCAAGTCTGAGGAAACCGAGTTATGGTCCGGAGGTCAGGTTACTTATCGGGAAGGTACGATGGAAGCGCAACACCCCTCTAAGCCCCTAAAGTGGTCTCTACTAAACAAACTAACGAAAATATGACTTTTGACTAATCAACTAATAAACACCGAAGATAAACAATAACAATAAAAAAACATGTAAGACATATATAAATAAATAATCAAGTAAAGTCAAATGAGAAGAAAAAAAAAAGTGTACCTGGGCAACATTTCAGAAACGATATCAATTAGGAAACAATGTTAGTGCAATAACAAAATACAAATACAAAATATATACATTCAATTAGAAATTGGTTATAGATAAAATATCAAATTATTTATTAAAATGATACATGAAATATTGGGCCCTACCTAAGCTCATTTATCTATTACATAAATTAACTTCACAATATTCCATTTTATAAAAATTGCAAAATTAATCATGTGATTGAAATTTTTGAAAACATGTTTGAAATTAACGTTTTGAAAATTTGAAGTTTGAAGTTTGAAATTTGAGAATTTTGAATTGGTATTTGGAATTTGAAACTTGGAAATTTTTGGGGATGAATTTAGATTGAAATCTTGATAATTTTAAAATCAAAACTTGAAACATTGAAATTTGAGATTTATAAGACTCTGATTATTGGAAATTATGGGGCACCCGATTGTATAAATTGGGAATTTGTAATTCTTAAATTGGAAACTTGAAAATTTGAATTGAAAATTTGAGAATTTAATTTTAAATTAAGAATTTATAAAAATAATAATAATAATAATAAATAAATTTTAAAAAATTTTAAAAACAAAAGAGAATTTTGGAAATTGGAAATGTTAAAAATTTTGAAATTAGGAAATTTTGGTAGTCACGGTAAGAGTTTGATTTATGAAAGAGCTGGGTCGTAGGATGTGGTCAGCGGATTGAATAAGGACCTAATAAATAAACCTAAAGAGATGATATGTTTGGCAATCAAGTCTTATTGGGTTGGTAAAAATGACCTAATAAATTGGGCCTAGATAAATGACATGACTTTCTTGACTAAATCCTAATAGGTTGGGGCTTGGTGTGGGCTTAAGTGAGTGGGTTGAATCAATAAAATAACCATGGGTAAAAGATCAAGGATAAAAGAATAAGGAATGTCAGCCTCCACCAAAAGCCCATTTATCTATTCATGAATCAATTCCATAAAATTCCATTTTTATTGAAAATACGAAATTGACCATGTTATTTGTTTAAAACAAGAAAATAATTTTCTTAAATAGCAAAAAAAAAAAAAGATTTTGAAAATCAGGAAAAGGAATTTATATATATATATATATATATATATATATATATATATATATATATATATATATATATATATATAAGGTTTAAAAAATTAGTTTTATGAGGAAAACGAATAAGAATTATTTTAAGGAAAAGTTAGGAAGAATGAAAATAAATAAATAATAATAAAATTTATTTGAGAGTTAGTAACAACAAAGTCAATTTTAAAGAAAGGGGAGGAAATTTGAAATATTACTGTAAAAGGAGAAAAGTCTATTCTAGTGGTTGGGTTATTGCACCTTAAACTCTCGCTCATGGGTTCAAAGTCTACTCGTTTGCATAATCAATGCTTATTAATATATATTTTTATAGAGAGAAAAATAAAGGATTCAGATTTGTTGAACAATGAATCTAAAAAAATAATAATAATAAATAAAACAAATGAATAGCCGTGGGCCATAATGAGGGGTAAAGAACTATCTTCTCCATATTGAATTGAGATGATTGCATGTCATGGAGAATATAAGATTGCATATTAAATCAAAGGTGCTTACATCGATTGAGAAAAAGAAACCATTCAGCACAATCAAGAAAGGGACCAAAGGAAAATATTTGCAGGACAAAGAAAATAAAAAGAAAATAAAAATAAAAAGGACCTAAAGAAAATCATTCAGAAAATAATAATAAAAAAAAAAGATACAAAGAACATTAACCCAAAAAGAAAAAAAAAAAAAAAAAGGTTTAGGAAATAATTGGAAAAAGTATTCCAAACATGAAAAGTATATGAAACTGAAAGAAAACAAAACATTAAGTAGCAAAAAGAAATAAATAAGTAAACCAGAATCATGTTATGCTAGAATAGAAACAGAGCAAAAGAACTTAACCATTCTACACAAAACAGAATTAGACAATGATCTTTAAGCCCATACCAAGCTAAAGTAATATCACCAATGGCCAGTAATTACAAGCATTAGAAACACCCTAGAGTTCAAAGATTATCAAATAAAATATCTTGAGTATACCAGGTGGATGACTTATAAACAGATAATCAAAACCTAACATTTGTGTAGCAAACAACAATCTATAAAATAAGTAATTAATAATCAGTATTCTGGATGCACAATACTTTAGGATCTGAATGGTAAATGGAGCAGAAAAAATGAAATTAAATAAATGTGATGAGTCAAGAAGAAAATCGTATTTTAAATAAATAATAATAAAAAAAGTTTGGTGCATTCCTATCCGTCCAAGTCCCCTTTAGCATTCCTCCCATCTCCCATTTAAAAGCTTCTTCCTTCTGTGAAGAACGAACCCCCGAGGAAGAAATTTCGGTTCAAACACCATCCAAATGAAGCCTTGTAGCTTCTCAAAATCATCGAGCTCTGTTTTTCCTTTCTCTCCTCAAAACTATCTCTGGCTCCCTCTCTTGGAATACTCCTCTTCAAGCAAAAAAAAAAAAAAAGGGTTCCTAAGTTCAAACCCTAGCCTTTCTCACTTTGTTCCTCATTTCTTTTAAAAAATTCCTCAAAACCCTAAAAGATCCCCTTTTATACTAAAAACAAAAAAGAAAACCATTTTTAATTTGCTGTCACTGGAGCCATATGGGGCTTTGCCACCACCGTCCTCGTATATTTTTATTTCGGTATTTTGTTCATTAGAGATGATGTATGATTTTTTTGGCCATTTTATCTTGAAATTACATATTTCATTGTTTTTCATTAAATATGAGTTTATTTTTTTCAATAAAATGATTTATCCCACATCAATATAGGTTTGTTTTTATTTTTTCTCATAAATGTGTTTTATCATTAGCATGGTAATCGTGATGATTTTTTTGGCCATTTTATCTTGAAATTACATATTTCATTGTTTTTCATTAAATATGAGTTTGTTTTTTCAATAAAATGATTTATCCCACATCAATATAGGTTTGTTTTTATTTTTTCTGTTGCAATGTGTTTTATCGTTGTTAGCATGGGTAACGGTGGCTTTGATGAGTCTTAAACTCATCTATTTTTAATCCGTTTTTTTGGCTTATTTTTAGTATATTCAAATATGTTTTAATGTCAAATTATGGATTATTCACCAATCTTTATGTTTTCATATGCTTTAATTCAAAATGGTAAAAATTTCAAGAAGGTTACAGAAAAGAAAGCAATTTCAAATTGCCTATGTCACTTATTGTAGTTCTATGTGTCGCAACAAACGCCCGGGCTAAAATGGCTAAGGAAACTGGTCATTTGCATTATTTCCTTTGTTGCAACACAAAGGACTGAATATAGAAGAAGAGCTATGTCGCGACAAAAGATAGTGTGTTGCGACAGAACATGGGAAGAATGTAACAAGTCAGCTAAGACAAAGAAAGTTAATGTTGCAACAAGGTTTGTCAGCTGGATGTAAACACCAGGAAGAACCTGTCACGACATAAAAGCTCCTGTTGCGACACTGGAAACAGGAATAAAGCAAAAATTCTATCACGAAAAGGTATCTTATGTCGCAACAAGAAATTAAAGAGCAATATAGGAAGAATATTGCGACATATCGGTTTATGTTGTGACATAATGAAAAATATAAGGCGGAATCTATATCGCGACAAAATCTTCTCCTATCGTGACACTGATTGTTGCAACTTGGAAAAGCCTATTGAGACACAAAGAATACGCAAAAGAAATACCTCTATCGCAATAAGACAATCTTTGTCGCGACACTGAAAGACAAGGTTTCTTGTCCTGACAGAGAAACAAAGTTGCGACAAGTGATGCTGACTTAGTGAACTGACCTGGTTGCAACAAAAGAATTCAATGTTGCGACATACTTCAATCTGAAGAGAGGTTTCGATGTTGCGACAGGGATCTTAAGGTCGCGACACATAAATAAGCTGAACACGATAAACAAGGTCGCGATACTTTCTATGTCGCGACAAAGATTCCAACACAAGGGAAGAGGGGCCTTGTCGCGACATAACAAACTCGGGTCATTTACACAAAGATGAGCTAAATATAAAAAGTCTTGTCGCGATAAAACTAGGTCCGCAAATCGTAAAAACATCTACAACACCCAGAGACTATGTCGCAACATCATAATGAAGCCGAATAAGAAATCGTAGTTAATCGCTTACAAGACTCTATCGGGCGATGCACTTTCGTCGCGATAAACACGCTTAACAATACAAATAAACATGGTCAGTAAATGTTAACTAACAGAAATGTTGTCGCGATAAAAACTAGGTCGCGACACAAATTTGAAGCCAGACAAAAACAGCTGTCAGAACACACCATACCGTCGCAACATAATCAGCTCCAATAAACACATAAGATTGTCGCGACATAGAATGGATAGAACGACAAACCTTGCAGGACAAATTGTTAAAGAGCCAAAGAAAGATCTGTCGCGACAAAGGAAACTCTATCGCGACAAAATAAATATGTTAAAGAAACAAATACTTTTGCGACTAAGGAAACTTTGTCGCGACTCAATCCAAGAAGGATGCACAAGGAGCTAGTGTCACTGCATCATCGCATCGCAACGTAGACCCGCAATAAAGAATTAAAACTCAGCCACAACAAACACTTTCTCAGTCGCAACCGAATGCACCGCCTAATTTGGGATCCATAATGTAACCTCAAAATTTAGGGCCCAAACTTTGGGGCTCTATAAATAGAAACACCTGAGGGAAAGAGAGGCAAATAATGGTGGAAAAACCAGAGCATCTGGGGAGCTAAGGACTCTTTTGTATTATATTTTTTCTTATGTTTTCTTTTATTTTTCTTTTCTTTGTATATTAGATTTAGCATAGACTTTAATTTTGTTTACTAGACCTAAAACAGTGAATTGTTTAGAAGTTTAGAAGTTGAGCTAAATTTTTGAAGATCAATTCCGATTACTGTTTTAATCTAATGAAATCTAGATAAAAACTAGAATTTATTTCTTTCAATTGATTACAGTTACATTGGAAATTTCCTGATCAATTGTAGACCCTAAATTTTGTCCCTCAACACTTACATTTTATCCTATGGATGTCACACTCACCCATCGTTCTAATATGGCATCGTTGGGGCCCCATTTAACCTTAGTCGGTTTCCGAGCCTCAAGTGGGCTTGTATGTGGTCCATTGAGTGAGTATGTAGTTCACTTCGGAGTGTCATTGTGGTGATTTTTTTTTTTTATTGGCATCTTGCCATAGGCAGCAAGTGGGGCCCCCCGAGGTTTTAGCTCAATCGAAGTTTATTAGAGTAAGTCAAATTCGGAGCACTTGAGCTTGTTTCAATCTTATCTCCCTTGTCCGAACTCGGAATCGTGCGCCGTTTATTTTGTTGGATTCCTAACTCTATGAGGAAGTTTTTGACAAGTTTTTAGATCTTTTCTCAACCTTCTAGACTGGTTGGGAAACCGAACCAGCCGATTCATTGGGTTTTGTTTGCCGAAACAGCAGTTTGGGTACTTTGCATTGTTTGTGTTGGTTCTTGGTCATTCGGAGTCAGAATTGCACTCCGTTTGTTTTGTTGGATTCCTGACTCTATGAGGAAGTTTCTTACAAGTTTTGAGATCTTTTCTCAACCGGTTGGACCGGTTGGAAAACCGAACCAATCAATTCATTGGGTTCCGTTTGTCGGAACAACAATTTGGGTACTTTGCTTTATTTGTGTCTGTTCTTGGTCATTCAAAGTTGGAATTGCACTCTGTTTATTTTGTTGGATTCCTAACTCTGTGAGGAAGGTTCTTGACAAGTTTTGAGATCTTTTCTCAACTGGATGGACCAGTTAGGAAACCGAACTAGCCGGTTCATTGGGTTTTGTTTGCCAAAACAGCAGTTTGGGTACTTTGCTTTGTTTATGCCTGACCTTACTATCTGAGCCGACTTCACTGCTTATTTTTTTGAATTCTTGGCTCTATGAGGAAGGTTTTGAAAATTTTTGAGATCTTTTCTTAACCGGATAGACCAGTTGGGAAACCAAACCAACCGGTTCATTGGGTTCTCGTTTTCCCAACAATGCTGGGTACTTTGCTTGCTCAGGTTTTATCTCGTCATTTGAGTCGAATTGCACTGCTTGTTTTGTTGGATTCCTGACTCTTTAAGGAAGGTTTGAAAAATTTTGAGAACTTCTCTCAACCGGATGGACAGGTTGGGAAACCAAACTAGTCGGTTCATTATGTTCAGTTTTCCGAAATAGCAGTTTTGGTACTTTGCTTTGTTTGTGTCGATTCTCACTCATTCGAAGTCGAAATTGCACTCTGTTTATTTTGTTGGATTCTTAACTCTATGAGGAAGGTTATGACAAAGTTTGAAAACTTCTCTCAACCGGCTGGACTGGTTGGAAAACCGGACCAACCGGTTCATTGGGTTAAGTTTTTCCAAACAAAGAGTTTTAGGTCGTGGTATCAGTTGGATGAGCAGGTTCCTGATTATTAGCCAAATGTAGGTGTGTGATTGCAAGGTGGTCTCTTGTCTCCTTGGGGTTGGTTTGAGCCTTTAGCATTGCATCCGCGAATGGTTACTTGGGTTCATTCCAGAAACTCAGGTTGGGACGCTTTTGTGAATGGCATGACTTTCTAGGAACAAAGGGTTGTATGTGGAGGCTTTATGTATTTGAATTTATAGCCAGGTTCACTTAGATTTATGGTAGCTGAATTTCAGTTCGTTCTAGTGGATCTGTGGGCTGCATTGCTTGTAAATTAGTGAGTTCCATGGTCTTCATTTTAATAAAATGGGGTGGCTTAGTTGCAGCCCCATTTTAGAACACTTTGTCTTGTTTCAGTTGGTTCTCACTCATTCGGGCTCGGAATCATGCATCGTTTATTTTGTTAGGATTCTTATCAGATGGAGAATTTTCTGACAAAATTTCATAATTTTTCTCAATCGTTTGGACTTGTTGAGAACCAGTTCAACCAATTGTGCAAGACAAGCTCATGGGCAGCCCCCTATTTTAGCATGTCTCAAGCCCGAATCTATTATGGCATGCTTCTATTTGCTCCAAGGAACCTATAGGCCGCCTTTAGGGTCTGAGTTCATTTTCGGTTTGAACAAAATGGGGTAGTGGGTAATGTGGGATTGGTAAGTCTGGTTTGGTTTGTGGGATTTTAAAGGAATATGTGTTAAAGCAAGGAAACCACTTACCTCATTTCAGCCTTCTTCCCTTCTTTTGGTATGGGATCCGATATTTGGTTTTAAATGCATGATGTATGATGTATGATTTGCCCTACCTATTCCTGTTGCGCATGGCTAGGGACCTCATGTACATGCTTGGGCTTTGGTATTTGTATTCATATACGTACATGGTGTTTGGATTTTGACATTTGTGGTGTATTTGAGCTTGTCAGACCGAATTCCTCTTATACGTAGCTTGGCTAGTGGACCATAGCACGAACTCCATTGCTTGATTGGTCGAAAGGTTTATGCTAGATAACGTAGTAGGTCAGCGTGATTCGAGTCATCTATACGGCCTAGATATCGCTTCGATCTTTGACCCATATACTCCCACATACCCAATTCGTTAGTAGAGACCGAGTTCCGGGCCTAAAGGGGTGCTACCTCGCATGAGGTACCTTCCCAATGGGTAAACTGATCCCTGAACCCAGAATCTAGTTTTCGCATACCCTTGTTTTTTTCATACTGGAGTCCTTAGGGGTTTTTTGTTCTTACTTGGTTTTCCCCTTTATAAAATAAAAATAAAAAGTAAGTGGCGACTCCAAAGAAAAATCATTCCTCCTTCTAGACGTATTGCATTTTCTAAACTCGAAAATCAACCCACATTTTTCTTTTCATTTAAAAGCGAGTCGCATCAGCCCGTGGATCGGGTAGGGTCCACAAATTGGTTACTCTGTTGGGGATCCATCCCATAATCTTTGGTTTCATAAGTAGATCGCTTGAACTTGAGTCAGTATACTGAGCACATACTCGACGCAGGCTCGGGCTACATAGACGATCGATGATCGTTACGTACTTGATCGGTATTTGGCTTGCGTTTGTGATTTGTTGATGCTTGTGTGTTCACCTGTTGGATAATAACATGCTTTCTCATTATTGATTGGTATCTAGCTATGACATCTGGGATTAGGCTAAGAGGATCAGAATGTGTGTAGATTTTGTGGTAGGCTTGCTCTTTGTGCATGATTGTTTACTGCATGGCTACCCTCTCCCTTGCATGACTGCTTGATTTTTTTTTGTATTTATGGGGTGCGCTTGTATCCCCTTATTTCCGAATCACTAGTCTTGGTTGACCATTCCACATGAATTGCTTATATTACTTGGGAGTCATTCCCAATTGTTTGCCTTCGACCAAGCTAGGGATTTGGAATAGGGTCTAGCGTAGTGGTTATATTGATGTTTGGGAGCATTATGGAGATGACGGATATCCGTGCAATGAAGACTTGTATAGCCCTGAGCTGGATTTCATGGATACATGCGTGGCCAGTGTGTCATTTTTATTGTCGGTTAGGATCTTAGGTTACGTATCCTATCTGGGGTACAATCATCTAGCTTTTAGGACTTGCCTTTTCTTTGTCGGGTTTCTAGGCCACCTTACTCCCTAAGGTATTACCATGTCGAATCTCTCGTCTCCCGCATGTGGAGCCACATATCGATTAGTTGTTTCGATGTCACATGTCGCCTCATTCCCTTAAAGGATTTCATCAGGATCAGATTAATGATTGATTTCAAGATTGATAGTCACATGGACTTAATTACCCCTTTCCTTTTATAGGATTGTTGATTGAGACCAACTTGGATTTTCGAGCTTGGACCAGAATTAGAGGTAAACTGGTTAGAGGATCAGATCCACACAATCAGTTATAGCAGACATCAAATCATAGAGATATGGACCCTCAATACGCCACTGTTGACCAGTTGGTTGAGATTACCGATACCGTGGCAACACTTCGGGATGCTATATTGGGATTAGGATAGAGGATTGATGGGCATTAGGCCCAACCATTGCCGATTTCAAGGAGCACCCCGCATGACTCTACTGCACCTCCACCACCACCACCATCATCTGGACCCACCGTAATTATTAGATTATACGCTTCCACCTCCACCACGACTAATTGCTCCACCACCCCCACTCCGGGCTGGAGCATTTGTCCTGCATGGGTAGACTGAGACCACACCACATTTTGTAGTGGCCCCTACACAGATTATTGATGACACCTGTGTCTGCATCGATAGGATTGAGTAGGATCGTGTCTCCGCATGCTTCGGCGGAGTTATAGGTTGGGACGGATATGATGACTCCAGCGGGTGCCTTGCCAATTGGAGTTTCGTATCTGACATTGAGAGGTACACGGACACGCGTTCCCCGTATTCACTTTGCTAGCTGTTGATGAGTATACTTTATACTCATTTTATCCCTATGTTTTACTCATATTTTTAGTAGTTTTATCATATAAAATATGTTTTATCATATTTTTAGTATTTTTAGTAGCTCTAAATGTTCAATTTGTGATTAGGTCAACCATGAGCCAATATGGAGCAAAAACAAAGAGATAAAGCCTAAAAATCAGCAAACTACACAAGCAGCAGCAACTACTATGATTTGATGTTTTCAGTTGTAATATGATCTCAAATGGCTACAATATTTATATGAATGGATAGGGAGACTTCGTGCTTTCCAAAGATACCTTATTCACTCCATTTGGACTTCAATTGGATCGGTTATGACTCTTGGTAGTTGAAGGAAGAAGAAAAGAGAGTCAAAAGTGACCACTTGAGAATTTCAGACATTCAGCCTTATAATGATTTCCACTGACATAGCGCTAGATTCTACACTTCAAGATATTGCCAATGGTACCAAGAACACCCAAATCAGGATTTCGATGACAGTTATGGCCTTACGGTTGAGCAAAATAGGACTAGCCTCGTGTTTGCAAATACACAGCCGAGCCCGAATGCTGATTATGGTCAAGGCACGACGTCGCAACGTTCGGGGTTGATTTTGGGTCAATTTTTAGCCCATTTTGAGCCCATAATTGGGGGTTTTAAAGCTCAAACCCTAGAAACAATGAAAGAGGGGGGATTGGGAGGAGATCTTTGGGAGGCACACTAAACACAAGGGGAAGACTGGATGGTGTTTGAGAGAATTTAAGCTCCCTTTGGGTGGAAACACCTTGTATTGTTTCGAGAGAGATTTCCAGGTCTGCCTCGGAAGAGAATAACACTTAAGGAAGAAGAAGATAATGGAGGAGAAGAAGGAGCTTAATGCCAAATTTGTTTTCTCTTTCCTTTTCCTGCTTTCGATGGTTGTATTTACTTTTCCTTATGTTTTAGTTAGTTTTCTAGGGTTTAGATGTAAATAAGACATGTTTGTATGAATCTCCTAATTTATATTGATTGATGTTTTATTTCATATTTATGTTTAGTATTTCATTTGGATCTTAATGCTTGTGGGTATTTCAATAATATTTGCATGATTTGTGGTTTGATTCAAAATCTGAGAAGTGAGTTAAAATTAGACCATGGATGATTTACCATCTAATTATCATGAGTTAGATATATAAGTGAGATTAGGTGTGGTATTAAGATTTATAGGGTTTAATGCATCCTTAGTTATGATGGTTTGAGGCAGAGATGCAGTATAACATTTTCTAAGGGTAGCGTGCGGATGCTCGAGAGATTCGAATATACATTAGTGAAATCACATCTTCATGATGAAATTGATCATCGATTAATCAAGTTAGGAGGTATACATCATTGCTTAGGTGGAAATCTGAGTTCTAAGGCTTTTTAGTCTTTATACAATTATTCTTACATGCCTAGATTATTGTCTTTGAGTTTTTCTATAGATTTTCCACCATCCAAATAGAGCATAGGCTATATTAGAGTTGGTACTTAGTAACCCAATTCTCCTTGGGAACGATACTCACTTATCATTATATTACTTGAGGCGATATGTGCACTTGCACACATAGGCGTACACATTTTACATAGCACAAATCACTTCGTTAGTTGTACAAATAAGAGCAGTAATGTGCATAGATTAGATGAGGCACAGATGATCATGCTTTTCCCTCTATCGTTGAGTGGTGTAGCTCAGCGTTGGTTTGCCTCATTAGACCCTTCGAGGCATAAGACATGGGCTGATTTGGGACATAAGTTTATCAGACAGTATTTTTTTAATACTATAGTGGACGTATCCCGGAGAGAGTTAGAGGCCCTCAGGTAGAGGCCAGATGAGTCGGTCACTTCATTCATCTCCCACTGGAGGGAGAAGATTGCACATATTATAGATGTAATTTCGCAGCAAGGATCGCATCAAAGATGATTATGCACGCCTCGCCCCCCGTCATAGGCATCTCATGGCTTCCCTACGCACAAACTTTAGATCATTGGTTTAGGGCCTCATGGCATTGAGGAGGGCACATCTAGAGGATTATAAGGGACTCTTCCCTTCCGTAATTCCAAAAGGGAAATAGCTAAGGCCCAGACCCGCACTATCAAATGTTTGCAGCTTACTGGCATGACAAGACACAGGTCCTCACGTCACCCTTCATTTCAAAGGCAATTTTCAGACACTCCTTACCAAATGATACAGCGGGATCAGTACAAACTAGCTACTCCTTTCAGGCCGGTTGGGCCTACTTATCTATATCCGCCACCATAGCCAGTATATGCTACACAAGTGCCTTAGAGGCCACCTATATAGTACCATCAGTAGTATAGAGCACCGCCTCGACCGAGGCCGGCCAGCAGCCATTACTAACCCGATGCCAATCGAGCCAGCATTTCCCGCAGGATTGGTCAAGGGGCTTCATTGTTCCACTCCACCTAGACCACCACCAGCCTACCTCACTGATTCAAGACAGATCTTCACCGTGCCTATCATCAGAGCAGCCATGATACGTATAGCTGTGCATTGAGGCATGCTATTCAGGACTTGATTGATCAGGGTTTGATTGATTTGGGACGCCCTGGAGTGACTATAGACCCACTCCCCACTCATGACACTAGAGTTTGCACTCTCCACCCCGGGTGGTATATACATTCGATTGAGTTTTTAGAGATGATATTCATGATGGGATGGAGAGGCCCATCACCAATCTTATTTGTATGCGCACTCGTGCTTGAAGTGGGATACAATCATGGTCGCAAGTCTCCAGGCCATTTAGATTGATTCCAGATGATGTTCCCCGACAGACAATAATATCGCCAGTATGCTTGCAACATGTTCTGTCCATGACACCCTTCATTCTATTCCCGGAGAAGTATGGGCTAGTACATAGAGATGTTCAGATTGTTACGAGGGAGCTGGGAGTAGCAGCCTGCCCCACCGTTGATAGAACTTTGCTGGCACTGATGCTAGAGATGAGATTCAAAGGGAGGATGATGAGATTTTGCGCCAACTGCGCACCACTTAGGCCCGTATTTCCATTTGGAGCTTGTTGGCCTCATTCAACACACATAGAGACACATTGATCGCAGCCTTTGGCCAAATTGTAGTCGATATCGCTACCACCCTAGGGGACTGATCCACTTTCCCGACAAAGGGATGGGCTAAGCATGCATAGTGTTTTCTGACGATGATTTACCACCTGAGGGATTAAACCATGTTCGTCCTTTGTTCATCGATGTTGCTTGTTCAAAGTCGTAGGTGTCGTCTCGTCTGGTTGACAACTGCTCTCCGCCTTGACGTCATTCATTAGTTACGCTTATCGCTGATTTTCTACCATCTGATTTCGCCATCCACATGATCTTCGTGAGCTTATAACGGACTCGAGGATGCTTATGGGTACTCTCACTACACATGTCATGATAGGGTTGGTCAAATATTCTGTGTTTTTCCAGGTTCTAAGGATTCAATCATCATTTAACCTACTTTTGGGTTGCCCTTGGATTCATGAGACGGGTGTTATACCAACTTCACTTCATCAGAAGGTGAAGTTCATACACAAGGGGTGCATTATCACGATACAGTCTGACAAAGATATTGTTACCTCTTTTAAGCCAAGAGCATAAATCGCCCACAAAGGGAGGATGACCTGCATTTGACCGTTTACTTTTGACGGTTCAGTTACAAATTTCTAGAGGATTTAATCGCTAGACATGGTGTAAGACCCGAGAAAATCTAATTCTCTCAAAATGGCAAAATCAGACCCGTAAAAACTAAAATTTTCTAGATCTCGACGATTTAAACTGGATTTCACCATTGAATCTTCTCACGAAATCTAGCTACCACATCGAATTCCGAGACAGTCGGAATTTGCACGTTTTTCGAGGCACCGGGTATCGGGTGCCGTAAAACGACATGTAATGTGACAAAAGTCACCTACTACATGTACTCATGTGACACATGTTGTACGAGTAGAGAGGATGAAATGCATGGTCGAGATAGTGCCAAGGCCAAAAATCCAAGACTCGAGACATGGATGATATTAAACGAAGTTTAATGAGATAATAAGAGCAAATTTGGAATAGTGGTCACTTCCTACATTTGAAAAGCCAAAAACGCAGAGAGGAATGAGATGCAAAGTGGGCTTAGTTTCAGGGTTTTTAAAGTGAGAGAGAGTGAGTATTTCTCTCTAGATTCCGGCCGATCGGACCATCGGATTTCTTCGGCCAAGAAGCAAAGTGGTTCTACGTTAGCCGAGAGCTACGCTATATATCTGGCCAGGAGTTTCGACAAACTCCCTGAGGTAGGGGTTTTCTCCTACTTGATTTACCCCTTTAAGTGTTTTGTAAATGCTTTGGTTGATTTGAGGTCGTGAGTGGTCGTTTGATCGGTCCCAAAACTTGGGACCGAATTATGGAAATTTTTGGAGCCCGTTTTGGATAGTCCACGGACTGTTTGGGCAGCTTGTGGTGTAATTTATGCACAAATTGTGTTTGTGTGTACGAGGCCTAAATGGCTGATAGAATTCGGTTCCACAAAGTGGAACCGATGCTCACGAGCGGGCCGCCCACGTACAACCTAATTATTTCTGTTTTGGGACTATAAAAACAGTCCCAGTTTGTATGAATTGGACGAAAAACGCCCATGTGTTGTGTGCATTAAATTGTTTGAGGAATGGCTTGAGTCAGGTAGAAATTAATAGGTTAATGATGAACTTGATGTGTTAATGATGATGCCACAATTATATAAAACATAATTGTATGTAGGCCATTGAAATGGAGACTGTGATTAGCCTGGCAGCTAATTGTGTTATCGATCAAAATCAATAAATACGTGGTATGAGGCAAATTGAGAATATATGCATAATTGATATATTGATAAATTGTGTTGAATTGGCATAATGCATTTCATATGCACTGGTAACCTAGAAATTAGGTGTGAGTGCATGACATGAAAGAAAAGAAAAACGAACATGGTTGCGAAAGGAATTTCAATGGATGATTTTCCGGAGAATTGTGTTGGGAGATGGTCCAACAATTACACGTCGGAGGAGCTCATGAATTGTTTAGGAAGGTTCTCCAACACATTCGCCTCGGAGGGTAGTCCAATACTTTTACCGAAATTCGGTAGTGTGTTTTCTAGAACAACAAGTTTTGTTTTGAAAACTGTTTTCTCATACATGGCTTAAAGTAAGTGCGAGGAGTTTCATGAGGACTCGAGACATAGGAACGGGCATGTTGACATTCAAGTAGATCACGATTTACTTGAGCGTGTGTTTACATTGAATCATTGCATATGCACTTAGCGGAGTAACCCATTTAGGGTAATTCCACCATCGAGCAATTGCTCACCCCGTCGAGGGAATATTATTCGTGCACAGTGGGAGCGTTTCGAGAAGACTCGCCATCTTGTAGGCCGATTAAGAAAGCTTGACAGCGTTTTGATGTTTTTGGTATAACATGTTAGAATTATAAATTTTAATATGTGTTTGTATTAAGAGTAATGAAATAACTCTTGAACCATGTAATATATTTTGGTTGGGATATGTTTGTCAGAGTATTGAATGCAGGGCCTAAGTAATATTTTACTCATTTTAATTGTATATGAGCCCGATGTGGTCATAAGTTGATTGTCGGGACAGTTTGTACTCGTAGAGCTCCCGTACAAAGGGAGACTCTCGCGCCCCGATTTTAGGAGTGGTATGGCCACCCGACATTCACGAGTATTCGCGGCCGACGTGTCACAACCCGACACCTTGCCAAGTATCACAATTTGGTGTCGTATTAGGTACGAGTACCTAGGGCTTGGGGGACTTGGGCTTAGGCCACGGTCTTAGAGTGTAGAACTTAGGTATGTGAAAACCTAGGGATTGAGGGACTTGGGCTTAGGCCATGGTCTTTGAGGTATAAGAACATCACCACTTGGTGGCTCGATGTTAGAGTTTAGGTATGTGATTACCTAGGAAACCACGGGACAGTACTAGAACACTGCATGCACTATGTTTTATGTGTGATAAGGTGTATAACATGTTGATTGTTATGAATGTATGGTGTGATTGAAATTTTATGCTTGGTGAATAGCATAGGAAAGATGTTGAACGCTAGGGTCGAGAAAGTGTAACCTTAGGTGTTCGAGAAATTTTGGACAATTAGTCCAAAATTAAATGAAAAAAAAATGATGTGGAGAAATTTTTTTTTTTTTAGGTTTTATAGTGTGTAAAACTGGAAAGAAAAAAAATGGATAAAATAAATTTAAAGAGATTTATTTGGTTCACTGAAAATGAAAAATATATATATATATATAGTATATATATATATATATATATATATATATATATATATATATATATATATATATATATATATATATATATATTTTTTGGGAGGTTTTCCAAAGAGCGGGAATGAGGAAAATATATATATGATGTGAAGAAATTTTTCTAAGGCGTTTTGGCAAGGTGTAAAATCGAAGAAAATGAACAAAATAAAGTTTAATAAATTTATTTGGTTTACTGGAAAATGAAAAAAATAATAATAATAATCAAATCAAATCAAATGAAATAAAATCTTTTAAAAATGAGATTTTCTAAAATAAAATTTTGTTGTTGATTTTGGATTTAATATGGAATCTATTGTCTTGCATTTCCTAAGAATGCAAGGACATTGTGTATGAAATATTTTTTCGCATAAGGAATAGTGTCTCTGGCCGTGTTTCAGGCCTTAGAGATACCGCATTGAAATTTTGTCCTTGCCATTTGACATGTGCGATGGTTTGGTCGAGGGCGAGGACGTAGGGATCTCTTCCACGAGGTATCAGTCAGCACCACCTGCCACCAAAGAAGCCTTACGAGGCCGCAGGGACAGGTAGCTTTGCCCCATCGCATTGTGCATGTGCACAGCTGAGCCAGCAGGGTCAAACGACCTACAGCATTTAGAAGCACATCGTCCTCCAATGGTTAGAAGAGGAGTGGACTCTAGGGTCAGGACGACTATAACCACAGAGGGGGAAGTAGATATTATGCGAGGCATCCAGGATATGGGTGCTGGTACTAAGAGGAAGGGAGATCAACCTTCTGGGCCAGGTTAGCGTAAGGCTTTTGGTTCACAAGGGTCTCCGTATTCCGGATTATCCGAAGCAGGAAGAGCTGGGGGCGCGACCGGCAGATGATGTTGCGTTTCCACTACCAAAGAGCCCGACATAAGGAGGAGGGATCAGCCTCAGAGGTGTGTGGGATCTCGAGGCCTGGGGGGGACTGCAGCCCTGGGCCACTGAGGGACAGATAAATACATTTTGTTTCTCCATGCCCTAGTATGGGCCGAGGGACCAATGTCACCGAGGGTGTCGTACCAAAGACCTAGTACTGCAAATCCTGGTCACATAGGCTGCATGAGCGTAGGTCGGGTTCGGTTAATGTGGTTTCAGGTCGAGTTTAGTCAGCCATGATGTGACTTGTTACCATCACGCAAAATTTAATATGAGGCTAGATCATTCCTGTATGCGTAGATCTCATAAGACAAAATAGATTGAGCTCGTGACTATCGACAAGGGTGGTATGTTTTTACCCTTGCACTTGTTACCTAGAGTAGTGTTTGAATTGGATGCATCATGTTCATTCATTAATGCATCTTGTGTGATAGGTTCAGCATGAGGTTTCGAGGCCTTTAGAAAGCCATAATATGAGAGAATTCTTCCTCAGATATAGGGTGAGAGTCAGTCGCGATGTGTCGAGATCGTGAGTCAAGGATCTCAGTGATTCTGTCATGGTGGACCTTAGGGTGGTAGACATACCGGTGTCGATGTCATTCTCGATACGGATGAAGCCGAATACCTGCCTGTCAGACCGACTCGCCGGTTGTCATACCCGACACGGCCTCGAGTCAGGGAGGCTACATATGCACGTAGTCGGGATGCATACGTATGCACCCCCCCGACTAAATTCTTTTAAGGAGGGAGAATGTAAGACCCGAGAAAATTCCAATTTTCTCGAAAAAAATGGCAAAATCGCACTTTATAAAATCCAAAATCTTTCTAGATCCTGATGACTAAACGGATTTTATCAAGGGAATCTTCTCAATAAATCTAGCTACCACATTCACTTAGTCAAATTCGGTGACACTAATTTGCACGCTAAGCGTACGTATCGGTGCCGTGAATGACATGATGTGACAAAAGTCACTATAACATGTACTCATGTGACACATGTTGCATGAGTAGAGAGATGATGGAAATGGATGGCCGAGATAGTGCCAAGTGTCAAAAATCCAAGACTTGAGGACATGGATGGTATTAAATGAAAGTTTAATGAGATAATAAGACAAATTTGGAATAGTGGTCATCTCCTACATTTGAAAAGCCAAAAAATGTGCAGAGAGAAATGGATGCAAAGGGTTAGGGTTTTGTGGTTTAGTGAGAGTGGGAGTGGCTTTCTAGATTCCCACTAGACTGACTGGCCGGATTTCTTCGCCAAGAAGGCTAAAAGTGGTTCTACGCAAAGAGGGCCACGCGGTGGCACTCGCCGAGTTTCACAAACTCCGTGAGGTAGGGCTTCCTTACTTGATTTACCCCTTGCTTAAGTGTTCGTAAATGCTCGCTGGATTTAAGGTCGTGGAGTGGTCGCTTGATCATCCCAAAACTTGGGACCTAATCAGGAAATCTTTGGAGCTCCGTTTTGGACAGAAATTGCCTGACCGCTTCAACTTGTGGTGTAATTTATAAATAAATTGTGTTTGGTGTGTATGAGGCCTTAAATGCCATAGAATCTGCCCACAAAGTGGAACCGATAGTTTACGAGGGCCGCCCATGGACAACCCATCAGTTCGTTTTGGGACTATTAAAAACACCTTATTGTATGAATTTGTTAGTAATAGCATTTAGGCCTATCAGTAGATGGACATGGTATTTTGACTATTTATGAGAATTTATTATTATGATGATTTGCATGTTTATTATATATAATGTCCTTGAATAATATTATTAATTATTCTAAATGTCCCTAATCGGTTATCATATGGGGAATAACAATGAATTAAGATTAGTATAAAGTTTGGATTGATATTCAAGGGATGAATATGTGTATGAGATACAAATCAAATTTATATCTATTTGTTGAGAACAAATATTGACGTAATCTGTCGAGACGCCAATACATGATCAAAGTCATAAGTTAATCTCTAATAGTTGTGTCATTAAATCCTTTGACCTGAGATCGCTATAGTTCTCAACATAAGGAATATTGTGTTTTGATATAATTAAACGTTGTCTTTAATCGGATGACTATAAAGGTTATACTTGAACATAATAAGAATTATGTAATGAGATATGAGCGATTAAGATGGAATTTGTCCTCTTATTATGAGAGAGATATCTCTGGTCCCCGACAATCGAGACTGAGAAATGCATGGTTTGCTCAAATGAATTGATGGAGATCAATGTCATTTGTTTAGTCACCTAATCGGTTTCGAGTAATCAAAGATAGAACGATATAAGGTTGACTTTGTCCATGCCTTATATTCTATCAAGATATCATGAGACAAAAGGATTATGTCATTAGCTATATTAAGGTTGTCTCGGATCATGAGCTTTCATTTAACTTGGGTAGTCATAATGTCTTGCTAGAGGCCACTTATGACTTGTAGGATCAAAATGTGATTTAGCTCACCGTCAATGTTAATTGAACCTATAGGTCTATTAATAAGAACGAATAATAACTGTTATGGTTTTTCACTCTCCGTAGTAATTTAAAATGATGAGATTATTTTAAATTTCTAAATAACAATTAGTTGTTATTAAACTTGAATTTAATTTTGAGAAAGTTTAAATTGATTTAAATTATAACAAATAATTAATTTGTTATATTTTCTATCGATAAGGAAATAATCAGAAAAGGTTTTTTAAAAAATTTTAAATATATAATAATATAAATTCGTTTTGACTAAAACCTCTAGCACTTATATAGATATATATATATATATATATATATATATATATATATATATATATATATATATGCGAGACATATATATTTTAGTTGTAGTAGTCTTACTCTAAGAATAACCAAACAGAGGAGAAAAAAAAAAAGAAAAACCCTAATTTCGCTTTGAGAAGACGAACCCTAACTAGCATTCAACAAGATCGTCATTATTTGTTCGTGTGTGGATACTTGTAGGGTGGTCGCTGTAAAGGCGTGACCTTTGAAGATCCGACAAATCCAAGACACTGACTTTTGGAAGGCTTGACGAATCGATCTACAAGAGGTAAGTTTCGTTTACCCTTCCTTCGATTTTTATGAAACGTATGTGATCCTTGGTGGGTTAAGGGGATAAAATTTTAAATTCCGCTGCATTTATGTTCCAACCGCATTGATATTCTACCCAGAACTCCAATGCACTGAAACTAAAAACGCTCCATTTGTTGTGTGCATGAAATTGTTCGGGAGGAATGGCTCAGTCAAGGTAGAATTAATGTGCGCTAACGATGAACTTGATGTGTTAACATGATGCCACAAATTATATAAAACATAATCAGATGTGTAGGGCCATTGGAAATGGAATTGTGATTAGCCTGCTGCAGCTAATTCGGGGCGTTGGTCGATCAAAATTGAATAACATGTGGTATGAGTGCAAATTTGAGAATATATGCATAATTGATATATTGATATAAATTGTGTTGAATTGGCATAATGCATTTCATATGCACCGGGGTAACCTAGAAATTAGGTGTGAGTACATGACATGAAAGAAAAGAAAAACGAACATGATTGCGAAAGGAATTTCAATGGATGATTTTCCGGAGAATTGTGTTGGGAGATGGTCCAACAATTACACGTCGGAGGAGCCCATGAATTGCTGATAGGCTGGTTTCGAAGGAGTGCCTAAAACACTCATATTATACTCAAGGCCACCTTCCATTTTCCCGCTTATTTTAGAGTAATTTATAGTTTTGACTAGAATAATCGATTCGATGTCCGTTGTGAACGAGGAGCATCAGCTTAAAAGAGCAAAGAAGCAGGAAGCGCATTGGAGCAAATGGGAACAAGGCGATGAAGACCACGCCGCTGACGTTTCACGCCGCGACGTGCCTCCACGCCGTGACGCCCACGCCGCGACGCCCCACGCCGTGACGCAGCCACGCCGCAACGCCTCCACGCCGCGACGCCGCCCGAGATCCGCACCATCATTTAGCACGGCGATTCGTAAAGGGGGCACGGAAGCGCATTTAAAGAAGGCACGGAATTCCAGAACAGAGTGACACAGACTTCGAGGAAGTGCCCGGGATTTGACTGCCTTTCATTGTTTGTATATTTTCGGAAAGGAGAATGATGTTTTTACTACTAAACATTTTCTTCTTTTCATTCATGATGTTCTAGATCTATTTCTAAAGGTTATCAACCTTGTCATATGTTCATGGATTAAAGTTTGAAACTTATATTATTCATTATTTCTAATATGTTGTAACTATTCTATGCCTATGATTTAATCGTATGTTGATGTCTCGCCAACATTGGCATAATTACACTGGAGATCCGAGATTCGAGAGATGAGGGTATTCAGGGATCTGGGTAGAGTAGACTTCAGTTGATTCGGTAAATAGAGATATTCCGAACCTGAAGGTGGCAATTGGGGTTAGGACATTAATGCATTTCGGAATACTGAGTCGGGATAGAGATATACCCGATTCTATTCGCGAGATAGGCGGATATACCTCGAGAGAGGATACTTTGTAGAAAAGATCACCTCGCCATTAACATATTGTAAATATGCGAATAATAACATATTTAGAAAGATTAATCCATTGAGCATTGTGAGGGGAGATATAACCCTAGGCTAAAACCAATACTTTAATTAAATCAATAGTTTGGTAATCTTACATATTTGAATTCTCTTCTAGAGTCATCTTTTGGATATTATCTAAAAAAGCGTGAACCTTGTGGCAGTCGTACACGTCCTGTGGATCGATATACGTACCGAGTACACTATACTACTTGGGGCGGCGCGTGCACTTGCATATGGCGTATATTTTATACACAGCGTTCCGCTGTGGGTTTTGGCGGATTCTTGGGCAGACAGGATTGAATTGATATAGAGAATTAAACGAATAGATATTACTGCGAATTTTCTTCACTTTTGTTTATTTTTACAAATCTTGGTAATTTGGTTTTGTTGGCTCGTGTGTTATCGCAGTATAGGTTTCAATAAGCACATCATACATCCAGAGATTAGCTAACTAACACCGCTCGACCGAGTCAGAAATATTCTCGTGATGTATTGCTCGAGAACAGAGAACTAACATATTAGAAATCCAAAAGTCGGAAAATGATCAAGAATAAGATCTCGTATCAACAGATCGAACTACGAGAGGTTTAAATGGAATCACGGAAGGAATCAAGCACCTAGACCGCTAATACAACTGCATGATCCTTCATGTTATTAGACGAGTTCGTGTTAACACCGACCGTCGTTTCGCATACCATCGACCGCCACCTATTCAAGCAAACAATTTCGAATCAAGTCACCACAATACGTGATGCTTCGTAATATCTTATTCCACGGACTACCCCATGAGAACCCGAACATGCATTTGACTAACCCTCTGTCGCGATACTATCAAATACAACTACATCAAGAAGCCTCGTGTTACTACACGTTCTAATTTCACTACTGGGATTAGGCCAAACACCGGCTAATCCAAATAACCACCAGATTCCATTACTACATGGAATGATTCGGTGCAAATTTCTCACCAAGTTCTTTTCCCTATTCTGGTTTAAAATTGCAATAACCGGTGCAAGAAATCAACACGTTTGGACAACTTGAAGGAGAACCTGGCAGGCATGGGATGTATTTCACGACTATTGCGTATGCCCACACCAATGCCTGATCGTATGGATGCAAGTCCACACCTTCTATAATGGTCCTAGAAATGCGACCGAACAATGATTGATGCTTCAAATGAGGAGCACCGATGAAGAAAACCACGCACTGCTTGGCGTGAAATCTTAGAAGATGTCATACCAACACCAATCGCGGTCTAGAGAGAAGGCTACACCCAGCAAGATCTGGTGGCACGTATAACGAGGTCCTCAACAATCATAATCATGGCACACCTGATCAAATGCGCTAAATAGACAAAGAAGGAACCCGCAACGCAATCCAACCAACCCATGGTGTTATGTAATTCTGTGGTGGACCGCACAACAAAGACGACGTCGGGCCAGAAACCCTACAAAGAGCAAGCCCAAGACGTGTCCAAGCGACCGAATCAATCACAATGCTAGTGACCGTATGGGGGAAATAGCGATCGAATCGTAATCAAAATAAGGGTGGCGAACAATCAGAACTTAATAGCCGTAATAATCGGGCGATATGGGTGGCGGAATAATCGTAACAATATGCCATCGAATCAAATAAATGAACCAACCTTCCGGTAAAAAATCGATTGCATCAAGTTTCAAAGACGTATGTTAACTTCCACTCGCTTTCACGACGAAACTAAAGCAAACATGCAACAAAGAAGCAACCCAAGAACAACTGGTTAAAGACACCGAAGTTTGGAGGCACAATAATAAAACGGCAAACTGCATCGATGTAAAGGCACCCAAGTTCTTGTCGAAAGCAATTCAGAAGTTAACCCAAGAAGAGATGGGAATGAGCATGTTAAAGCAATGATACCAGAAGTGGGAAAGAATTGAATCACAAAATGAAACTCAATCAGAATAATAGAGATCAGAATGTCAAGTTCAAATAAAAGAAAGATTTGATACACAAAGAATACCTGTTGAATGGTCACACAGACCTCTTTATCAAGCAAAGACTGAAGATACGGCTCTTACCCAATAAAGGCCTCAAGAAGCATAAACCTGATGTAGTTAATTCACTAAATTCATGGATGTGTCTAAAAAGCCGCATATCAATATCCCATTCACGATGCCCCAGAGCGTATGCCCGCTATAAAATTCATGAAAGACATCTTATCCCATAAGAGACGACAATTTTTATTTTTAAATGCATGAACTTAACCGAGAATGTGTTGTCATCCTTCCGTGAGGGAAAGCGCCCCGCTGATGTTATGGACCCAGGTGCGCTTCACTATCCTTTCGCGACAATTGGAAACATATTTTTTGAAAGAGCACTATGTGATTTGGGTGCCAGCATTAATCTTACGCCTCTTATCCATTTTCACAAGCCGCTGATTAGAGAAGCCCGCCCGACTACGCCACTCTTCAACTTGCATAGATCTTTGAAGCATCCAGAGGGACACAATAGAAGATGTCTTAGTAAAGGCTTCAACAAATTTATCTTCCTTATTTCATTGTTTGATATGATAAGATAAAGAAATACCAATAATCAGAAGACCATTTCTTGTAACCCAGGCAATGATTGATGTACAAAGGCGAACCTAAACCGAGAGTACAAGAAGAGCAAGTAAAGTTCAACGTGTTTGATCAGCGAAGACACCCAGCGTAAAGTGATACTTGGCCATACGGCTTCTAAAGCTGGCCTGAGCTATATAGTTCACCAAAGGGAGTCTCAATGACCCTTCTGATATCAGCTCTAGTGAGAAATGAGTCCCAGAACCCGAGCGAAGAGGGTAAGAATATGTCAAATGGATGGACTTTCTAATGGCGAATAGACGGAAATACTTCGAATCTCTGGGCGAAGGAGTTAAAACGCCGGTCCCATCGATGAGCAACCACCCAAAATGGAACAAAAACCTCACCTGAACAGCTGGCGATGCACACCAGGGTAGACCTACACTACCCGTGATCATTTCAGCATCTTTGACTGTACTAGAGGAAGAGAAGAATGAGGGTCCTCCCAGATCACAAACACGCACTTACGGTCTCTAGCTGATCCCTGTAGGATTCGCCCTTCTATGTAATGCACCATTTTAATAGAAGAGATGAGACCTTCAAAGGGAAGCATTTAGAAGGTTAAATCCGGCAATGAAGGAGGTCGTCCTCAGAAGAAGTGCTAAAATGGCTAATAACGGTGATTTATCCTATTTCGCATGCATGGTAAGCCTAGCCTGTAGTGCGGGCAAAGTGAGGAACACCGTCATCGATCTAAAACAACATCTTTATCGCTATCGCAACACACGTGGAGATTTGTATTGATTATCTGGAGCCGAATGGCGGGGCCACCAAAAGATCACTTTCCTTCGCTGCTTAGATCAGATGCTCGGATCGATCGTTGCGGTGTTGGCGAATATTATTGCTTTTAGATGGATATTCCGGTTACAACCAATTGCCATAGCTCTCAAGATCGAGAAGACAATATCACTGTCTTATATATTCCAGACTCCTATGGATGCCTCTTTGACTGTGCAATGCAATCGCATCACTTTTTGAAGAATGTATGATGGCCATGTATTCTCCAAGACATGGTGGAAGACACCTGAAATCTTCGTTGACGATTTCGCAATGGGAAATTACTCTGACAATTGTTAGAAAACTCAGAGTCATCGGCAAGATGAAGAGACCAACTGGCACTAATCGAAAAGTGCTACTTCATGGTACAAGGAGGGTATTGTCCTCTGGCATCTTTGATTCTCGCCAAAGAGGATGAGATAGGGCGAATATTGAAGCAACGAAGCTACCCACCCTCGTCGCAAAGGGATTCAAGTTTCTAGGCCACGTCGGGTCTTCAAAGCGCTCATCAAGGATTTTTCGCGTAGCTGCAAAACCACGTCAACCCACAGTCCAAAGGGATCCCATTTTGAATCTGATCCACAATGTTTACATTCCTGCGTTGTTGAAGGACGTTATGTCACCCTATTGTTGTGACACCAGATCGCCCTTCCGCTTGAACCATGTGTGACTCAATGATTTGCGATTGGGGCGTCAAGGCAGAAACGAGAGAAAATCTTTCAGGTAATCTACTATGCTAGTAGAACTCTGAATGATGTCACTGAACTATGCCACCACAACAGTAGAAAGAAACCGTTGGCCACTATGGTTTGCTTTCGATAAGTTCAGCCAAGTATTTGATTACAATAAGGTCATATGGTACACCGATCATTCCGCCATTGGCACTCTGATGACCAAGAAAGATGCAAACCCGACACTGTGGGTCCTCTTGCTGTGA
Source organism: Tetrastigma voinierianum (assembly GCA_016808115.1). NCBI lineage: Eukaryota > Viridiplantae > Streptophyta > Magnoliopsida > Vitales > Vitaceae > Tetrastigma > Tetrastigma voinierianum. The sequence continues at coordinate 105,399 of JAEQBH010000951.1, forward strand.
AGAATTTGATGTGGAAATTAAAGACAAGAAAAAGACTGGAACCCTGAAAAGGCACCATCTTTCACGCACCGGAAGGGGCCGTAGATGAGGTCCCATTGAAATGCATCTAATTTCCGTATTTCCAGAAACTCCTACCTATCGAGGAAGAGGGTAGTTCCATGGTTCATGCGATTATGGAATCATTTGGTAGGCCAAAGCAGAGTTCCTCTCCGAATTCTAACTGTCAGTTAAAAAGAGGTTTTTCGTGACACCTTAAACACTACTATTGGGAGGAGCCACTCAGATGTGACATCATACATCAGTCAGTGGTAGAGATGTGTGCCCAAGATGAAATGCAGAACATTCTAAACCATTGTCGCGACTCTACCGTGTGGTGGATACTTGCAAAGTGCTGAGAACAGCAGCTAAGGTGTTTGCAATCGGGTTTTTACCGGCCTTCCTCGTTTAAGATGCTGCTCATCACTGCTTCCACTGCGGACAATGTCAAAATTTAACGGGAACATCTCTGTGGCGGGACGAGCCACCCATGCACCTCACTCGAGGTAGAATTGTTTGATTTATGGGGATAGATTTCATGGACCATTTCCCTGCATCAGTACAGCAACTTGTACATCTTGTCGGGCAAAAGACTATGTCTCGCGGGTAGTCATTCCTACACGCACCAATGATGCCAAGGTCAGGGCTCGACCCCGCACAATATATTCTCACGCTTTGAACTCCTCGAGCCTTGATCGGCGTATAATGGTACCCATTTCTGCAATACGGCAATTGATAAGGTTTTGCAAAAGTGCGGGGCATCATTATCGCACATCACTTGCATACTACACCCGCACAAACTGACAAGCAGAGGTATCAAATCAGAAATCAAAGACTCGAAGACGCTTAACTACCCGTGAAGGATTGGTCTAAAAGATGGACGATGCACTCGCATACCGCACAAAGACGGCAAAACTCCTTCGGGTATGCCACCGCTCGTAATCGCTATGGTAAAGCGCGCAAAGTTGTCATCTTCCGCTGGAATCGAGCATCGCAGCCTATCGCGGCCACCACGCTAAAACATGGATAGTACATCACCGCAAGAAACGACCGCTTCCAACTTTGAACTGGACAATTCGTAAACGTCAAGAAAAACGCCATTTATAAGGAAAAGACTAAAGCCCGCACGACAAACACATCAATTTAAAGGAGTTCACACTACAATAAGTCTTCTATCTCACCCCGCCCAAAGCTTTTCCAGGAAATCAAGTCCCTGATGGTCCCACCTTCTCACAAAGAACTGCTGTCTTTTCACACTAAGTAAGCGGTTACGCATCCTCGAGAAAGGTGGTTACTATAATCACCACCCAATCATCTGGGCTTATTATGGAGGCGTAGTTTCCTACAGACAAAGCAAATCATTTCTTCGATGTTGAATGCATAAGATGTCGTAAGCGATCATAGAGTTCGTGGGTTCTAAAAGCATTATCAAGGAATTCGGCAGTCGAGCTAACGACATTAAACATGGCTTCGGGAGGCAAACCCAAGTGTTTCTTAAACTTTTCCTTTTCCTTAGTTCCAATTTCTAATGTTTATTTTAAAGCAATATGTGGTTTCTGTTTTCTCCTGAATCGCTTCTACTTCTGTCTGCCAATTAACCCGACGCGTGCAAAGGAGAGGATTCGCTCGTTTCAGGTATTACAAGTCCATAAAGTCACAAGCACATGTGTCGATCGAGAACATCAATGCTCACAAATTTATAAACTGATCCATATAAATCTTTTTGGTCACGTCGCGACGACCTCCCACGTCGCTGACGCCAATCGACTTCTTCTCCGCACGTCAGCACATCACGCCGCGACGCCATTTTCATAAAGCTTTTCGGTCACGTCGCGACGCATTTCACCGCCACCGGCACGTTTTATAAAGTCACGTCGACGTGGGAATTCACGGCCGCACGCCATTTTTATATATTCGCACTGGCCGCGCGACGGATTCCAACGTCGCACGGATTAAATCCATCAGCCACGTCGCCGACGCTGCTCCAACGTCGCGACGTCGCTTATGAAACTCTCTCGTCACGCCGCGACGGACTCGCACGCCGCGACGCAACTCGCTTTAAGCCCGCAAGAGCAGCTCATTTCTGCACCCACCTCACACAACCACCCCAAAACCAGTCCCAGCTCATTAGCCTCCCACCACCCTGACTGCCTGAGCTCCTTCCACAAGATTCCATCTGAGGTGACCCACACAACTGCCCCCACTTATCACTATTGTGCCCCCACGTGTCACCCACTCCACCTAGCCTCCAGTCATTGTGGCATTCCCACCCACATTGTGCCTTGTCTAGCTTTCCGACATTTTCAGAGTATCTCAGACTCACAGTTGGTTTAGGGTCTAATAGGTGCTCGCTTAGGGTCTACAGGCTCATAGTGTAGAGTTTGAGTCTTGAGTCAAGGAAGTTAAGTCCTCTCAGCACACTAGGTGCTCCTCAGGTTTTGTTCCAGCCTGTGAGGTGCCCACTCTCTGCACCACTACCACGTGTCTCCTATACATTATGCTCCGGCAAGAGGCAAAACGGCCCGCTAGTTTTAGAGCTCCACCAAGAGGACCCGACCCCACATCATGCCCCATTTATCATCAAGTGAAGGCCGATCTGTCAAATCATTTGCAAAAACCGCCTTGCCTCATTAAGGGTAAGGGGTTCTCACCACTCCCCATGATTTCTTCCCAGAAGACTATCGCTGCCAGTGGATGGCGTGGTTTGCGCCAACCACCCCATCCAAAGAAATACGCAGTGTGTGCGAAATTTACGCCAATCTCAGATCCCATGTTTTGAAGCAGGTCGTGGTGCGGATAGATTGGTCGATCGCCAAGTGAGTCGATCAATAGTTATTACAAATTAGAGCATGTCCCTTTCTGAGTTGTTCGACGCATTCGCGAGCACCTCGACTACCCCGAGATTATACGCAGACACTCAACAATGGCTGTGTGAGCGGAGAATCAATAGTGCGTCATGCGGTAAATTCCAAGGTCAAGCATCAGCCTTCATTCCTGTCCGGCATCACTTCATCACGCGCTCCTATCATTCCGACGACGAACGCGGTGTGAAGCGACCGCCAACAGCCGTGGGCTCAACTATGCCATCTACAGGTATTCTGATAGTCAAGTGTGCTATCGAGGCGCCATCCTCCATAACCCGGATGCAAAGATGAACCCGGGACACCCTTCCTGATCTTCGCTTGCGTAAACAAGTCTAGGTGCTCCTGGGGACGACACGACACTCGCTTCACCCAATCAAAGCTATATCGCTGCTTCTGACACACCTCGGTGTCCCAACCCGCGTGACCTACGATTCGGTCATGAGCTCCTGACGAGGACGAAGCCATGTGAGTATCGGCTCATATGGATCCCCCGGGCGATCCCTGTGAGACATCGTCGCTCCTCATCCTGCCCACCTCCACCACCACCCTCCCAATACCTCAAAGTAGCTCTCCCTCTCCAAATTCCTTCCCTGCACCTTGAGACCCTGCTCTCCCTCACTGAGCGCTTTGACGCATTCTCGGGATGAGACCCAGAGCACCGCGGGCCCTCAGCCCTCACGATCTCGAGGCCCTCCGCGCATATATGCGCATTTCCGCACTGGCCAACCAGGCCACCATTCAGAAGCAGCTAGCCGTCCTTGCGCCCGACGCCCACTTTCGTTTCATCGCCTCCACCACCACCACCGTAGTGATCACCAGGGAGTCCCCTTCACCTCTACTATTTATTTCCTTTATTCGTGGGGACACCGGCTATTTTATTCGGGGGAGGGTGTGGTGATCGTGCTTATTTTGTGCTTTATTTGTTTAGTTATGTTTGTTTTTTTAGTGTTTTTATGTTGCTTCTATTTTGTTCAGAGTAGTCATGGTTTCTATTTAGTTCTTGTGTAGTCCAATTTTATCTCGATCATGTGTAGTCTGCTCTTCAAGGCTTGTAGCCAGCCTCCAACCTTATATGTAATAATTGCGTGTTTGTGTGCCATGTTAAAAAAAAAAAAAAAAAAAAAAAATTGAGGATCACTGGATCGAATTCAATGACACATGAATGTTCAAATGCATACAATGTTTTGATGCTCGCACTAGGCTTCGAATAGATGGAAAGGGCCAGTGAACCGATCCCGAGCAACCAAGACACCCGCCCTCAAGAACCCTATCACACTCACACACTAATGACCTCGTAAAGCATGCATAGTCGCGAGACCAACTACCGTAGTTCGACTAACTCGGGAGACTAACCATTTGCTGATGGGACACTAATAAAAGAGGATTGCCATCGAGCCCCAACCAAAAGAGAAAATACAAAACAATAGAAAAAAAGTGAAAAAGAAAAAGACAAATGACAAAATAGTATCTACATAAGAATAAGCGAGATCATCCAACTAATCCCGGCACACCAAGGGTCCGTCAGCCTAATGCCCCGAGCCAACCTGGTCGGAGTCAGTTGACTTCACGCCCGCTACATGGGACAGAAGATGGATCATTCACACAACCTAGGGCCTCTCGAGTCTGCTGAGTGTTCTAAAAGTATTTGAAGGGAATTTAATGCCCGTGCCCTTAACTAACTCGGGTGGGGAGTCACCACGGATCCCCGCCATGAACACTCCTGGGCTAAAACTTCGCACCAGGCTTTCTTCCATTAATTCTTGTACGTAGGGAAGTTTCTAGCATTAGGTCATGAATAAAATGGGTGCGTTCCTATCCTTTTCTAGTTAGTTTCCTTCCAACAAAGCGAGTTGAGCTCAAGTTTCAGTGCTCTAACCTAGGCATATACCGAGGTCATTCATTATAAGCACATAGGGGTTTTGGGAAAGGCTATTGAATATCATGGGAATTGATGTCATTAGTCACTTCCACCTATCTCAATCGAATTTACAGAGAGTCAACATCTCGTATGCATTTTAGAACTTCGAGCAAAACACAAAGGGGAGTGTGAGTCACCCACCCATCCCTATTTTTCAGCATGTGCAACACCGTCTTTAGGGGTGTTGGTTGCATTAGGTTGTGTCCCTTGTTGAAGTCGCTCTTGCTTCGAGGACAAGAAACTAAGTTTGGGGGGTGTGATGAGTGCCTAAAACACTCTATATTATACTACGCCTTTCCATTTTCCCGCTTATTTCAGAGTAATTCTTATAGCTCGCGACTAGAATACCGATTCATAGTCCGTCGCGCGAATGCAGGAGCATCGGGGGCTAAAAGAGCAAAGAGCCAGAGCGTATTTTTGGAGCAATGGGAATGTAAGGCGATGAAGTATCCGCACGCCAAGCGACGCTCTCCACGCCGTGACGCCCCCACGCCGCCACGTCCCCTCCACGCCGTGATACGCAAACCCACGCCGCGACGCCTCCACGCTCGACGCGTCGTCGGTATCCGCACCCTATCATTTAAAGTAATGGTTGATTCGTAAAAGGGGGTATCGTAAGCGTGATTAACTAAGGCACGGAATTCAAGAATGTAGTGACACAGACTTTGTAGGAAGTGCCCGGATTTGACTCCGCTTCTTTCATTGTTTGTATATTTTTGATAGAGAATGATGTTTTTACTACTAAACATTTTCTTCTTTTCATTCATGATGTGTTCTAGATCTATTTCTGTGTGGTTATATTGAACCTTGTCATATGTTCATGGATTTCAAAGTTTGAAACTTTATATTATTCAAATATTTCTAATATGTCAGAACTATTCTATGCCTATGATTTAATCGTATGTCGGGATGAAACCGCCAACATTGGCATAATTACACTGGAGATCCGAGATTCGAGAGATGAGGGTATTCAGTGGATCTGCGTAGAGTAGACTTCAGTTGATTCTGTAAATAGAGATATTCCGAACCCGAAGGTGGCAATTGGGGTTAGGACATTAATGCATTTCGAATACCGAGCTCAGGATAGTAGACATACCCGATTCTATTCTCATGAGATAGGCTGATATACCTCGAGAGAGGATACTTTGTAGAAAAGACTACCTCGCCATTAACATATTGTGCCATAATGAAGAATAACATATTTAGGAAGATTAATCCATTGAATTTGAGCAAAGGGGAGATATAACCCTAGGCTTCAAAACCAATACTTTAATTAAATCAATAAATAGGTAATCTTTACATATTTGAATTCTCTTCTAGAGTCATCTTTCTCGTGAGTATTATCTAAAAAAAAAAAGGTAACCTTTGTAAATAATACACCTCGTCCCTCGTGGATCGATATCTGCACTACGAGTACACTATACTACTGGGCACGCGTGCACTGCGCATATAGGTGTGGTATTTTATACAATCGCGGCTTCTCGCCTGGCTTTTCTCCAACACATTCGCCCTGAGGGTAGTCCAATACTTTTACCAAATTTGGGAGTGTTTTCATACCACAGTTTTGTTTTGAAAACGGTGTTTTCTCACACATGGCTTAGGCAAGTGCGAGGGAGTCGAGACTCGAGACACGGGAGACCTGGCATGTGCACATTCAAGCAGGATCGTATTTACTTAAGTGTGGGTTTACATTGAATCATTGCATATGTACTTAGGGTGGGGAGGTCCCCTTAGGGTAATTCCACTACTCGGGCAATTGCTCACCCTATCGAGGGAATATTATTTCGTGCAATGTGAGCGGTTTCGAGAAGACTCGCTCATCTTGCAGGTCGATTTCAAGAAAGCCGAGTCATGGCTTTGATGTTTTTAGTATAACATGTATTAGAATTATAAATTTTAATATGTGTTTGTGGCTAAGAGTAATGAAATAACTCTTGAACTATGTAATATATTTTGGTTAGGATATGTTTGTTGTGAGTATTAAATGCTAGGCCCAAGTGGGCCATTTTTACTCATTTTAATTGTATACGAGCCCGATGTGGCTGGGTAAGTCGATTTGCCGGGATAGGTTTGTACTGCGTAGCCTCCCGTACAAAGGAGACTCCTCGCCCGATTGCGGGAGGGTGCTCAAGCCACCCGACATTCACGAGTATCTCACGTTGATCTGGTTATTAACGACACCCCGGCCATGCCACACATGGTGCCCATGTCATTCAACTAGCACAAAGCAAAGACTTTGGTACTCACTACTTACGAAAGCATGTCCTTTATGCCCGGTTTGATCGGCCACCAACAGGGGTCGCAGTTTACTATTGCAGTTTATCATGACATACCATATGGATTAGGTTACTAATTCTTTCCGGGAGGTGATTTACCTACACACGGGCTATGCTGTGCCAAGATAAGGTGAGAGCTTGATTGTTCGGGGTCCCATTCGCACTCTACTTCCATACACACTTTCATTGGTCAGACTACTACTAGAGGATCGCAGCATGCACCCCAATACGAAGGAGTTGACCATGCTCAAGGATTGTTGAGATTCTGGGTATTCGTGAGGCCCTGTGACGTATGTGTGTCAGCCTGAAGACCACCGAGCCACCCGAGTCGTGGATAGCCACCCCATCACCGATCAACCCCAGCAGGCTTCATGCTTTCTTGAGGAGGTCCCCTCACTATGATCTACTTATGGATTCGGGGGATGACATCATGGTTGGACTTTTCGATACTTTTTTACATGGACGACGGATATGATCAAGAGACCGGTCAGAGTTCAACGCCAACCCCTGCAAGCGTGGGCCCTAGATTCTCGCTTTTGGACATGTTTGGAGTTTCTATGATTAATAACTGATGATGTGATACTTTATGACGCTTGCATTAACGCAATGACATGATCAAAGACCGGACGACTCGATGTGCTTCCTCACCTAAAGCCCTAATCCGCTTGATATGCTCGTGGGATTTCTAAGTGCTTAAGCTTAATGCAAAGCATGGACTTGTTGCTACCGATATTACTCATGATACTGTTCGTGAGGAGAGTCCGAATTTCAGGATCCACCTTTTCTTTGACACACTATGTCTGCTTGTCACCTGTATTGATGACATTTCGATGGCATGAAATGACACGAGTATTTTCGAGCATTTGTCATGTCATAGCATTTTCCCTTTATTTCACCACTGAAGACCCATAGCACATGTATGTGATGTTGATGATGTGGGAGACACATGACCCACTTCAGGTCGCAGTGATTCGATATAAGTAGAGGATAGGAAAGTTACACCCATTTCCGTAGCATAGAGTCGGGAGTAGATTTCTTGGGACACCTGGATCAGCCTGTGAGATGGCTGGGATTTCTGCCTTCCTTATCTCCCGATGAGAGGAGGATTGATTGACCTACTCAGATCATACTTGGATGTATTTGCATGGCCTCCGTATTTATATTTTTCCAGCTCCTTAACCCCACTATAGTTCCGACATCACCCCATTTACCACAAAGCAGCCGCTACATAATTGAGTGAGACCGCACTCCCATGGAGCGATGTTAAGGGGTATTCGGCTAAACTCGTTGTTGGCTTCGTCAGAGGTCGAGCATCCCGAGTGGTTGGCTAATGTCAGTCTCCTCGTTCTCAAAAAGGATGGTAAGGGCGTTAGAGCTCAGGTTGACTTTCGAGATTTGAATAAAGCCACTTCTACATGATTTTCCCTCCCACACATCGATATGTTAGTTGACTGATCGGCAGGCACTCTATGTTGTCCTTCTTCATGGATGGTTTTCTTCGGGTATAATAATAAGATTTTAATGGCTCCAGAGGATATAAGGGAGTAAAGACTTCTCTTCATCAATCGAGTGGGCATCATCGCTTACTTCCTGTCATGCCATTTGGGTCAAAATGCAAGTGGCCACTCATCAGCGCTTCACTACTACTCTATTCCATGACATAATGCATGGAGATGTCGAGGTATATGTGGATGACATGATAGTGAAGTCCTAAGGTAAAGGTGTGCATCACTTAGTAGCCTTACAAAGATTCTTCTCGAGAGGATCGTATGGGCCTTTCGATATGATTGAATCCTAGTTAAGTGCACCCTTGTGTAAAATATCCGGGAAATCAAGCAGTCACATTGTTAGTGAGCAGGTATGGTAGTTGATCCAAAAGATCAAGGCCATACTTGACATGCCTGCCCCGAGGACCGAGAAAGTGATCGTGAGGTTTTTAGGCGCACTACGCGATATTAGTCGTTTATCAAGTTAGGATCAAGTAGACATATGCAAGCCTATCTTTCAATTTCTCTCGAGGAAGAACTGCTGGCGTTTGAACAGACGATCATGCAAAAAGGTGCTTTTGAGAAGATTAAGGAGGTTTACTTTCTCCTCGCTTAGTGCTCTCCCACATCTGGGGCGACCCCCTCTATATTTTTCGCTGCAGCGGCCACCTGGGATGCATGCGTTAGCTCAACCTTTCACGATTCAATAAAAGGATGTCAGCTTATTGTCTAAGTAAGAGGATGTCGGAATACGTGAGTAAATACATTATGATTGAGCTGCTTAGCTTTGGTTCGGGCCACCAGAGAGCCTTAAGCACTATGTAAACAGAGTATTCTTATACTTTTAGTCTCTCGATTGATCCATTGAGATATTTGTTCAATCAATTCGCTCTGACTTGTAGACTCATGAGATGGTCGGGTATTGTCGACAAAGTTCGATATTCGGGTGAGGTCGCTACGAAATCAAGAAGCGTGCCATCAAGGTGCATCATCCGCTTCTTTGCCAATATCCGATGATAAACCAATTGACGGCGATTTCCCCGATGAACAATTTGTTTCAATGATCAACATTGGCAGACGGCAACAGATTTGATGGTGCCGCCAATCACCAGTGGTTTGGTATCGTGTATTCATCGATATCACCACAAGGTGATCACATTCCCATATCGCCGTTTGTATATTATCATCACCGGCCGACGTAACAACATCAAGTGAGTACGAGGCATGCATTACAGGTCTGGAGACCACGCTGGATCTTGGCATTAGACACTAGGAGATCCATGGTGATTCCTCACTAGCGTATACAAATGACCCAGTGGTATCCTTAGAGGACTCTGAGATGAGGTCAAGCCCTACCAGCTTACTTAGACCCCATTACTTCCACTGCCAATTTGACAAGTCAGAGATATATACATCTCGCTCTAGGGCAAAGAACCGGGCCTTGTCGACGCGCTAGCCACCTTGGCTCAGGGTTGAGATTCCTACTGGATGACTATGCGACCACCGCCGACGAGACCAAGTCCGCACCCGCCACGTTGTTCGACTGGAGAGTATTGAGAATCCCGGACGAGCTACCATGGTATCGCTTAGATATTATCAATTTCGCCATGTGGCACTTACCTATTACACCAAGGATAGGAGAGCATTGAGACAGTTAGCCACCAAATTTATTATTTTTGGGGATGCCCTTTATAGGAGATCACTCGATGGCCTATTATTATTATGTCTAGATCGCGCCTCTGCAGATCGAGTGATGAGAGAGGTTCATGCAGGAGTCTGTGGCCCACACATGGGAGGCCACATGCTAGTGCGTAAGATCATGAGGACTGGTTACTTTTGGTTTAATTGCGAAACAGATTATCGCATTTGTACAAAGAGGTCTAGAGTGTTAGATGCATCAGGACTCTTGATACACGCCACCTTCTAAGTCGTATGCACTCACATCCCTTGGTCCTTTCCATGGGGCTGATATTATTGGAAAGATCTCACTTAAATCTCTCCAAAGGTATAGTACATCCCGGTTGCTATTGATTATTTCCACCAAGTGGGTGGAAGTCGGCTTCTCTACGCCTAAATCGACAATGGCCAGGTGGCTAAGTTCATCGTCATCACACATTATCTCGCTACTATGGGTCCTCATGAGCCGATTTCTACTAGGTGCATTTCAGCGTAGGTGACATATTGTCTGTGAAGTATGGCATTCAGCATCATAGATCATCCGTATATAGCCATGTATCAATGGGGCCGAGGTCATGAATAAGAAATACTGGAGGATTTTTAAAGATGGTTAAGACTTCTAGGATTGGGTCAGAAGCTCCCTTCAAGTACATGGGGGTTTACTTCACATCTTTTCGTACCTCTATAGGGCTACACCTTACTCTTTGGTATATGGCATGGAGGCAATGATGCCTGTTGAAATTAAGATGGGATCCTTGAGAGTAGCATTAAAGCATCATATATTTGAGACTGAGTGGGCTCAGTCCCGTTATGACCAGCTTAGGCAGGCATTCGGAAAGAGGGTTAGGCCCAAGAAATTCCAAAGAGGTGACCTAGTCTTGAAAGTCCTCAGGGGATTGATCAACGACCCTAAAAAGTTTAGACCGAGTTGGAGCGGGCCTTATGTCATCCGAGATCTAACTCGAGAGGGAGCTGCCTGGTTGACAGATCTGGATGGAAATCAATTTACAGAGCCAATCAATGTGGATAAGAGGAAGAGGTTTTACGCGTGAGATCATGGTTAGAGGATGGGTGGCCATCATTTTGAGTACTGATAATTCTCTATTTCGTTCCATACATCGATATATCCTACAGTCATAGCTCTTCGAGCCTTGCGCGTTTATTATGGCCTATTCTTTCATTCAACCTTGCATACTTTTTATGACCTGGGTTAGGGGGGCCTGCCCCTGTACGCTTTTTATTTATTAATTGGATATGTGAGCATTATGAGTATTGTGTCATTCTTCATTTGTTCTTTCTCGCATCATTGCCTGTTTCTTTTCTTCTCCATTTTGCATCTTCACACCGTCTTCCTTTGAGTCTGGGCTAATCATCTGCTATTCTGCTTCACTTTTATCTCCTTTCAGGTATGATGACGTGCCTCATCCTGTAGCCAGCCAGCTTAGGTTTGTCACACCTTTCGCCCGTTTCTATAGGTTTCGATCTAGGATTTTAGGTTGAGGGGACCATTTGGGATCGAGGCCTGAGGTTCTTTCACTGATCAGGTTAGCATGGCATTCGCCCATTGGTGGTTCTACGCAAAACTGAAAAACTGAATGAAAAACAAAAAACAAAAACAAAAAACAAAACAAAAAAACAAATAAAACAAAAATAAAAACAAAAAAACAAAAAAAACAAAAAACAACAAAACCAAAAAAAAAAAAAACCAAAAAAAACAAAAACAAAAATAAAACAAAAAGAAAAACAAAAACAAAAACAAAAAACAAAACAAAAACAAACAAAAAATATTGTGTTTGTTCGTATTCGTTAATATACTGATCATCAAAAGGTCATTTGGGTTCGAGATTTATTATTCCTCCGAAGTCAGGTGAGAGCATTGTACGATCTTTCTCCATGGATCCGATAATACAATAGAATGAGGCTCTGATTGCTTCGCACTAGGTCTCCTGGATCATTACTCGTGATCACCACTCCCATCTTATAGTGACTTTTGCTTCGACTCATGCCTCGACATTAGTTGTTCATCATGGTCACACATCACACATTTGTATCCCAAATTTGTTTCTCCATTTTCTACTTTATCCATTCATCATTTGTCTTATCCCCTTTCCACACTTTTCTCTACCCCATTAATCGTCGCTCCGCCTAAGCGACGTGTCCTTTCGCGCACTTCACTTGTCGCTTGACATCGTTTCATTCAATGTTGGTCGAGTCACCTGCTCATGATTCTTTGATATTTGACATTGCGCATACAAGGGCTCGTCAGATATCGGGTATTCGGGGCCTTTGTTTCATCATGTCATTCACCTTTCACCCCGGCCTACATACCCGAGTCAGAAGACCACCTTGAAACCATGAGATTCGTGCTCATTTCACATTTTATATGGATGTGTTCTATTTACCGGGATTGAGTACTTGATGTCGAGAAGCCCCCGTTTCGGAGAATGAGCACACATATTGCTTCTCCATTCAATTTGCTTGCATCAAGTCCATGATCAGGTACAAATGATATAGAGAATTGGGACCATTGATAGCCCATTAGCTTGATGCTTTGACACATTCACTCTAGGGCATTTCCCCATCCTTTCATGTTGTCTTTGTCTCTTACGCATGTACAATTCAGCACTTCCATTTTTCCTAGAGAGATATTTTGGCAACAAAGTTTGAGTATGCCCACATGCAACCTGTTTCTTCATACAATGTATAAGGTCAAGGCGGCTAGCCTAGGGTCGATTCACGCATATTTGTCAGATCGTAGGTGCACGCTACACACCCCATATGTTGTCTCTTGCTCACTTGTTCTAAGATTAGGTCTTCGTGAATTTATTTCAGAAGGTCTTTTCATCGAGGCACTGCATACGTATGTGCACACCGCATACCCTATATCACGCTTTGTGATATTGAAATGCCAGGAATAAATGGATGATTGCCCATGAATGAATGATTATGATGTTTTCAGTCTCTCGACTTCACCATACGTGCATTTATGGATTTCCTGGCTACTTGCAACATATTCCTGGGACGGCATAGCCTCTTCTTCACATTTGGTCACATTTCAGAGATTGTCCTATTGTGGCTTCACTCGCTCTTTCTTCCATCTTGTTAGTGGTGTTTGTGATTTTCTCGCTTGTCATTTTAATGGCACTTTATGACGTCACACTTGAGCATACCCTTTTTGTCATCAAGGTCAGTATCTCAGCGGTTCCATCCTGAGTCTTCCCATTTTGCTCTAGGTTTCGTTTTACTTCGCTCTATCTGTACTAGGGCGCTTAGAGCCTTAGTTTTGGCATCCCCTATCCCCTTTTAGTTTGGTGGTTCCTCCCGCATCATTCGATTCTACCCTTCTTCGATCTTCTCCAGACTCACCCCTGCCCTTCTCCGACACCTCGCCCGATTCCACCTTCTAGCACCCTCGCCCCGATTCTACCCCCTTCCCAGACTCACCCTGACCCTCTCCAAAGACTCGCCTAAATTCCACCTTTCCGACACACTCTGCCCGCATCTCCTACTTCTTCCAATACTCACCCGACCTAATTCTCCAAGACTCTCCCGATTCTACCCTTTCCAGACTTCTCTCCCTGGATTCCACATTCCGACACTGCACTCGACTTACTCCTTCCCAATACTCACCTGCATCTCTTCAAGACTCACCCGATTCCACCCTTTCTAGACTCGCCCTGGATTTCACTTTTCCGACACTAGCCCTGGATTCCGCCCTTCTTCTCCGACACACTCACCCGGGATTCCACCTTTCCGACACTCCTGCCAAATTCTCGCCTTTTCTAAGACTTCGCTCGGGATTTCACTTTTTCTAAGACCGCCTGCATTCCACTTCCCACTTACCCGACCTACCCTTTCCTGTACTTCTGCCCGACTCCACATTTCTCAAGACTCGCCTAGATTCTACCCTTCCGACACTGGCCCATTCCACACATTTCCGGTGCCTCGCCCTGGACCCACTCCTTCCGACACTACCCGACCCTTCTCCCACTCACTTATCCCACCTTCCTGCACTCATCTGGATTTCCACTTTTCTAAGACTACGGATTCTCCCTTCTCCCAAGACTCACCAAAAATCTATTTTTTGGCACTCCGCTCTGATTCCCCAGCCTTCCGACACTCCGCTCCGATTCCACCTTCCAAGACTCGCCTCCCATTCCGCCCTTCCGACACACTCCACCCGATCCCACCTTCCCAAGACTTCACCCTGATTCCCACCCTTTCTAAGACTCGCCCGACCCACCTTCTCCTGACTCGCCCGATTCTCGCCCTTCCCAAGACTCACCCTGATTCCACTTTTTCCTAAGACTATCCCGATTTCTACTTTTCCTAAGACTCACCCCGACCCACCTTTCCTACACTTGCCCGGGACCCTACCCTTTCTGCATTTTTGCCCTGGGATTAAGATTTTCGCAGATCATTCCTGATTCTACCCTTTCCTGCATTCACCGAACCCTTCTCCCATCATTCATTCCACATTTTCTGAGACTCGCCTGGATTCTACCCTTTCTCGATACTTGCTCAGATTCCACATTTCCAACACTCGCCCTGATTCTCCCACCCTTCCCGACACTCACCCGACCCTCCTCCTAGACTCCACCGATTCCAATCTTCCGATACCGCCCGATCTCCACTCTTCCCACTCGCCTCCTGATTTCGCCCTTTTCTCCGACACTAAATGATTCCACCTTCCCAAGACTACGATTCCTCGCCCCTTTCCAAGACTCACCCATCTCCACTCCTTCGATACTCTGTCTGGATTCTACCTTTCTAAGACTCGCCCATGCCCCGCCTCTCGCACTCGCCCTGATTCCACCTTTCCGGCACTCACTACTTCTACTTTTCTCCGGCACTCACCCGGGATTTCTACTTTTTCTAAGATCACCCCGATTTCTACTTTTCCTAAGACTCGCCTAAATCCCACCTTTCCTAAGACTGTCCTGATTCTACCCCTTTCTGATACTGTCTCGACTCCACATTTTCAAAGACTCGCCTGGAGCCCCCACCCTTCCTGCACTCACCCGAACCCTTCTCCTGCATCACTGGATTCCATACTTCAAGACTCACCTCGTGATTCTACTCCCTTTCCCAATACTCGCTCCTGGACTTACATCAAAGACTACTGCATTCTACCCCCTTTTCGACACTCACCCTGACCCTTCTCCGACTAACTTGATTCCACCTTCCAGACTCACCGGATTTCCACTCTTTCTAAGACTCAACTGACTCCGCCTTCGACACTCGCCTGATTCTACCTTTTCTAAGACTCACCGATTCTGCCCCCTTCTATGACTCGATTCCACCTTCCCAAGACTCACTAGATCTGGCCTTTCCAAAGACTCACCCTGATTCCACCTTTCTGTTGACTTCCTGTCTCTGATTCACCTTCCCAAGACTCGCCCAGATTCCCGCCTTCGTAAGCACTCACACCCGATTCCACCTTCCCAAGACTTGCCCGCATTCCACCTTTCCTGCACCCTGATCTCCCCGCTTCCTGCATTCCCGCTCCCGATTCCACCTTTCGCACTCACCCGATTCCACTTTCTCGGGTACTCGCCTCAATTCCGTTAATCTTCCCAAGACTAACCGATTCTACTCCCTTCCCCAATACTCACCTAGATCCTTCCCCGGGTACCTCACAAATTCCACCTTTCCTGTACTCGCCCGGATTCTACCCTTTCCTAGTACTCGTCCGAACCCTTTTCCGGTACTCGCTAGAATTCCACCTTCCCAAAGATTGTCCTGATTTCTACTTTTCTAAGACTCATTCCTGATTCCACCCTCCTCCAAAGACTCATCCCATTCTACCTTTCCCAAGACTCGCCAGATTTCTACTTTTCCTATACTCGCTCAGATTCCACCTTTCCAACACTCACCCGGATTTCTACTTTTCCGGCACTCGCCCGAATTCTAACTTTTCCGGTACTCGCCCAGATACAACCTTCTCTGTACTCACCTAGACCCTTCTTCGGTGCTTGCCTAGATTTCATTATCTTTTCCGGCATCATGTTCAGATTCCTCATCTTCTTCGGCATCGCACTCGGATTTCATTATTTTTTCCTCTATGATCAAGGTTCGAATCACTTCATCTTCCCAGTGCACTCATGCCCGGGTTTCTAAAGTCCCTTCGCCTGAGGCGACTGCTTCATTAGCCTTCTAAGATTAGCAAGGGGACAAAATCGGGCTGTCATTTGTCTTTTCCACTAGAGTTCATTTCACTCTTGCATCGATTGCACTTCGTGACTCACAATCTCACCTGCTCATCCACTCTACGCAGAAGGGCATATTTGTAGACCCTCAATTTTGTCCCTCAACACTTACATTTTATCCTATGGATGTCACACTCACCCATCGTTCTCATATTTAACCTTAATCGGTTTCCGAGCCTCAAGTGGGCTTGTATATGGTCCATTGAGTGCGTATGTAGTTCACTTAGAAGTGTCATCGTGGAGATTTTTTTTTTTTATTGGCATCGTGCCATAAGAAGCAAGTGGGGCCCCCCGAGGTTTTAGCTCAATTGAAGTTTATTAAAGTATGTCAAATTCGGAGCACTTGAGCTTGTTTCGATCGTATCTCCCTTATCCGAACTCGGAATAGTGCGCTGTTTGTTTTTGGATTCCCCGACTCTATGAGGCGTTCCACAAGTTTTGAAATCTTTTCTCAACCGGCTGGACCGGTTGGAAAACCGAACCAGCCGGTTCATTGTGTTATGTTTTCCGGAACAACGGTTTGGGTACTTTGCTTTGTTTGTGTCGTTCTTTGTCATTCGGAGTCGGAATTGCACTCCGTTTGTTTTTTTGGATTCTTGACTCTGTGAGGAAGTTCATGTTTTGGGATCTTTATCAACCGACTGGACCAGTTGGGAAACCAAACCAACCTAGCTTATTAGGTTCATTTTCCTAAATAACGCTTGGGTACTTCCTTTGCTTTGCTCAGGTCGCTCTGTCATTCGTGAGTTGGAATTGCACTGCTTATTTTTTTGACTCTTGACTCTATGAGGGAAGGATCTCAAAAGTTTTCAGTTCTTTTTCTCAACCGACGGGATCGGCCAGGGGAAACCAAACCACTCTATTTATCGGGTTCATTTCACTGAATAGCAAGCTTGGGTCATTTGTTTTGTTTATGCTCTATCTTTAGTCATTCTAGTCGAAATTTCACCCGTTTATTTTTGGATTCCCTCGACTTATGAGGAAGGATTTGACAAGTTATATCTTTCAACGGATGGACTCGCTGGGAAACTGAACCAACCATTCATCGGGTTCTATTTTAACATCAGCTTGGGTACTTTGCTTTGTTTGTGTGCCTGATCTTGGTCATTTGAAGTTGGAATTTACACTGCTTGTTTTGTTGGATTCCGACTGTAAGGAAGGTTTTGAAAATTTTGAGAACATCTCTCAACCGATGAACTGGTTGGAAAACCAAACCAACCGCTTCATTATGTTCGCTCGAAATAGCGCTTTTGGTATTCTCATTGTTTGTGTCAATTTCACTCATTCGAGTTGGAATTGCACTGCTTTGTTTTTTCGATTCCTAAATCTTTTGTTTCAAAAATTTTAAATTCCCTCTCAACCGGTCGACCGCTGGGGAAACCGCACTCAATAGTTCATTAGGTTAAGTTTTCTAAAATAAGAAATTGGTCAGGTATCGAGTCGATGGTTGCGTTTCGATTATTATTGAATGTGTGTGATTGCAAGTGGTCTCTGGTCTCCTTGGGGTTGGTTTGAGCCTTTGGCATTGCATCCTCAAGGAATGGTTAATACTGGGTTCATTCCCCGTAAATTTATGTCGACGTTTTGTGAATGGTATGACTAGGAAATGTTGGTTTGCATGTGAGGCTTTATGTATCTGAATTTGTAGCGAGTTCACGGTATTTAGTAGCTGGAATTTCAGTTTGGTTCCTAGGGACTAGGTGGTTGCATTGCTTGTAAATTAGTGAGTCCCATGGTCTTCATTTTAATAAAATGGGGTATTTGTCATAAATTTCCATTTTAGAACACTTTGTCGTGTTTCAGTTGGTTCTCACTCATTTGGGCTTAGAATCTTGCATCGTTTGTTTTGTTAGATTCCTTACTGTATGAGGAATTTTCTGACAAAGTTTCATAATTTTTCTAAATCATTTGGACTAGTTGAGAATCGCAGCTTGTGTAAGATGTACCACAAGTGTTCTATTTTAGCATGTCTCAAGCCCGAATCTATTACGGTGCTTTATTTGCCTGAACTCGTAGCGCCTCTTTAGGGTCTCGAGTTCATTTTCTGGGCTTGAACAAAGTGGGGTAGGGTAATGTGGGATTGGTAAGTCTGGTTTGGTTCTCAGGGATTTTTAAAGAATATATGCTAAAGCAAGCAAACCACTTACCTTTATTTCAACTCTTCCTTCTTTTGGTATGATCCAATATTTGGTTTTAAATGCATGATGTATGATGTATTATTTATTCTACCAATCCCTTTGGCCGTGCATGGCTAGGGACCTCGTGTACATGCTTGGGCGTTGGTATTTGTATTCATATGCGCACATGGTGTTTGGATTTTGATATTTGGTGGTGCATTCGAGCTTGTCGACTGCCTTTATGCGCCGCTAGCTAGGACCACAGTACGCACCCATTGTTTTGATTAGTTGAGTGTTTATGTTAGATAATGAGTAGGTCGGTGTGATTCAAGTCATCTATGTAGCCTAGGAGGCTGCTTGATCTTTGACCCATATACTCCCACATACGCAATTCGTTAGTAGAGACCGAGTTCCGAGCCTAGAGGGGTGCTACTTCACATGAGGTACCTTCCCAATGGGTAAATTGATCCCCTAATCTTAATCTGGTTTTCAGAGCCCTGTTTTTTTCATATTGGAGTCCTTAGGGGTTTTTTGTTCTTACTTGGTTTTCCCCTTCATAAAATAAAATGGGGAAGTAAGTGGCTTACCCAAAGCAAAATCGTTCCCTGGGGATGATTCAAAACTCGAAAATCAACCCAACATTTTTCCTTCATTTAAAAGCGTAGTCGACCGCCCGTGGATCTGGGTATGGTCCACACGCATTTCCAATGTTCACCGTGGATTCACTCTTTCAAGAAATACAACTCGTTGGGAAATATCCGATGTTAGTTATGGTCTTTCCCGCACAATTAGAAAGAGATCTCGATTGAGAATTTTGAGTTTATTCGAGCGGCGTTTGTTCATGAAGTGAATTGTTCCTGGGCTATTAGTAACTTATACCCACCAAGGACCGTCTGGCTCTTATTTCTAGAGGCCCCCGAGTGACAGCCGTAGATGAAGATTCCCGAGAGTGTGTGGATGCACATTTAGGGGTATGCTAGACTAATATTGAAGAACTAATGAGCTTTGTAAAGATTACTTAGATAAATCATAAATTTACTTTCTTCCACGCTTGAGAATTAATTTAGTGATCTATCAATTTAATCAATTAGAGATCTCTCCTTGGTCTTAAGGAATGATCTTGATCCTGTGTTAGCTTAGATCTAGTCAAGGAAAGGGGAAACTCTTTACGATCTTAAGGATGAGAAATCATTCATCTTATAGAAATCTGGCAAATGGCCCTGTCTTGGGAAGTAAGAAATCTGCAGTCATAAGAAATGGATATTAGGTATTGGAAAAGAAGAATACCCAGATCTTATAAAGACAACTGATTACAGTAATGGTTAGTCACATGTTTCGTAAATGAACATGACTCTCTAATCGTTGAAATGTATGGTTAAGTGGAGAAATCCATACTATCGTACTATTCTTAGCCTCTTGACAATTTCATATTCCAATTCATGATAAAATAGAATGAGATTATGTTGCAAGAATTGATAACTTCACAAAGAAGTGAAATCCCAGCTAAGGTCTACTTCCTACAATAACTGTTCAATTCCAGCTTGATCTAGGGATTTTAAATTTTCTTTATTATAGATGTAGAAATTCATATATTAGAATTCTTAGTTAGGTTAATGAAAATTTTATGAAATGGAAGTTCAAATAGTGTGAAACTCAGTAGTTGAGGTAGTTGAATTTAAATTCTTATCAATCTCTCTGGAATGATACTCGACTTTATAGGTCCACCCTTTTATTATTTGTACGACTGTAATTTGCAAGATTATGACTAAACTAAATCTTCAACAAATTCATTGACAAATCATTTTAGATTTGAGCACAAGTTCTATTTGGTCTAAATATGTTTAGTGCCTTTACTAGGGATTAGTTAATAGTTCTTGTAAGAGTAGCAAAAATTTCACCTATATACAAAAATGGTCAACAAGTTTTCGCTTCGTTGTCGGAATCAAAGGAATTTCTAAAATCAATATTCGACAAAAGTAGAATGCTAATTTGACATTTTTCTTTGTTTTACAAAATTTCGTAAAACAAAAAAACAGCTTTTTAATAGCAGTACGAATAAGTCACTTATATTTTTGGAAGCCTAAATAGATATGTGTACTTTGATATCACTCGACTCCATTCGATCTCGTGTGTTTCTACTGGAAGAATTTAAATGTAGAAGACCGTATGTGACCACGTCTGACACCGAAATTGAAAGAACCCCGTTGTAATCCGAGAAGAATCACCAATGCAGTAATCCAAAAATATGGCAAAATCAAAGAGAAATATTCAAAGCCATTCCGTAAGAAGAAGAAGCAAGAAAAGAGAAATCGGGAGGCCTAATACTACGGAGGACTTTTGGAGGCCTATTATCCAAGAGGAATACTTGGCAATAAGACAACCTGCAATTGAAGCAAACAATTTTGAGCTAAAACCAGCATTATTACTATGGTGCAACAACGCCGGTTCACAGGTCACCCCTTTGAAGATCCCAATGAGCATATGGGTAGATTCATGAGGATGGCCAACCCAGTCAAGCTGTCCTTGAGCGAGACTAGAAGTGGAATCAAGCTACAACTCTTCCCTATCGAGATGTGGCAAAGCAACATGGCTTCACTTTATCACAAGTGGGATAAGTGAACACTGGTAAGAGTCAGGAAGCTTATATGAGCATATTCTTTCCTTCCGCCTCTCACCGAGAAGAGGAGAAATACCGCTTTTCAAGCAAGGTGGAGATGAGAGCCTCTACACCGGCTGGGGAGAGATTCAAAAGATTGTCAAAAGATGTCCTATGCATGAATAGGATCCACTCACTCGTATGGATATTTTCTATCATGCTATGAATTATGCCTCCAAGGTATAATTGATGCATCCCGTCATGGGGCTTTAAAAGAAGAAATGCGCATTTAGGCATGTCAACTTATCAAGACCTTACCAAATGCAACCACAAGGCTCTTATCCGAAGTCAGGAGCAAAGCAAAGAGTTGAAAGGAAATGGTCTATTAGGCTCGATAGAATGATACCATAGAAGCAAAGTTGGATGCAAAGGATGAACAAACTCGGGAAACAATGAAAAAAGAATGCACACTGCACATGAAGCGGGAGTAGTAGAAAAAAGAATTAAAAGAAGTGTTGAGGAACTAGTTGGAGAAGAGCCCTATCAAGTTGAGGAGACCAAGTATATGAATGAGCAAAGAAGTTGGTCATCAAGCTCAACCCCAACTTGCCAACACACTATACACCAAAGATCGAGGAACCATGAACTCAAATTGTGGAGAAGCAATGTTATGGCCCTAGACTCGATGTAATTACTGGAAGAAGTTTATGCTCAAATTTCAAGTTCCAAGAACAATGGCAGCAAAGGGACAATAGAGAAGAGTATCAGGGTCAAAAAATGACTCAATCCTTTGAAGATCAGATGCTTCATTTCATGTCAAAAAACAAAAGGATTTTGAATCTGCATGAAAAGAGATTTTCTGACCTTGAAAATTTCCAAGCAAACACAATTGTGTTTCAAACAAATACCAATGCCACAATGAGAAACTTAGAGACTCAAAACAAGGCCGGTTGGCCTTATCCTTGCGTCTGATCGGAAATGCATTTCTAGTATCTGAGATGATACAAAAGATCTCATCAACTTCCTGATGAAGGCAATGATGGTGCAAGGAAGCGAAGGTGTAGGACAAAGCATGCCTAGAAACTAGTTTAATGAAGAATAGCTTGAACTAGAGGAGCAAACAAAGAGAATTATTGGAACTAAAGACACTCTGCAACCTGTGTCTAGCTAAGGACATTAAACTAGGCAGCTTCTTGGGAGGCAACCTAAGCGGGAATTTTTAATTTTAAGTTTTAAATAGTTTAATTGATTCAGTAAAATTTTATGTATTTGATGTTTTAGTTTAATCTGTTAGTAGTTTTATGTTAGTGTCTTTTATTTTCAGGACAATGAAGCAAAAATTCAAGAAGATCCTTATTAAGAAGCACATTGTTTCAAAAGAAAATATCTGAAGAAAATGACCACAGGGAAGTAATTCCTAATTCCCCTAAACCTGTATTTAATGACAATGCATATACGAAGTTTGGGAATGTTAGCATGTTTGAATAAAAATATATTCGAAAATCGGGGGAAAGACATATTGAATTAAGAAATGAGATGAGTGTTCATACTTGAATTTAAGAAGTTTGATAGTTTGAACAAATTGTGAAAGATTAAGACATCTTACAGGTTCATTCACGGTCGAATAGTCGATGTCACAGAACTTGTTAGATTATTAGTCAAGGCGAAATCCTAGGCAATACTACTAACAGGAAGTGATATAGGCCATCTTTGGAAGTTTGAGCATTTCAAGCCTACCATCATAATATGCACAAGCATACACTCTAGTTCCAAAATTGAGCCAAACTGCCTAATTTCTTCATTGAACCATCAATTAAAAACCTCAAACCCTTCCTTTATTCTAATCCTATAGTAAAGAACCCATCATTGCCCAGATTTCAGGAAAATAACCTCCAAATGCAGAAAATGACAAGATTGTGGGAATGTGATTTTGATTTGAAGGGAAAAACAAGAATGAATGATGGAAAAAGAAAAGAACAAATGAAGGAAAGGAATGCAAAGAAGAAGTCAAAGATTGTAAATTGTCAAATTGGAATAAGTTTTTTGTCTTATGGCCTTATACTCTTGAACAATTAGGATTAATGGGAGTGTTTGACACCTAGTACCCTAATGCAATGGGTATGGGATTTGCTAGCAGAAGTTCTCTAAGAGTGTTAGAAGTAAAAAAGACAAAACATTACACTATTCCTAAAATCTTTGACAAGTAAAAGAAAAGCAAAAGGAGAACACATCTAAAAGGCGACTTGATAAGAATGACGACAAATAAAATTACCAAGATGAGAGTATGCAGTATGATACATCAAGATCAAGTTTGGGGGAAAATTTTGTCTTTTCTAACATCAGTAGAAAAGAAATGGATGAAAGATAGAGACAAAGATGCAAAAAAGTGAAGATTGGAATCTGGGTAATTTTTAGCCTAAATTCTCCCGATTATCACTTGATTACCAGTCAAACTTTGCAGCCTAAAAGACTGTTGATCTTGAAGGTTGTATTTACCTACATTAGTGGAAATAATATAGAAAAAACAAGTATATGGGACTTAAAAATGATATACGATAGCGTAATCGAGGCCACAGAAGATTAGTTAATTTTGCCAAGGAGAAAGGGAAAGAAGACCATCACACACACAAAAATCAGGATGAATTGACTGAATTGTTTACATTTCATAAATCATTAGTTTGTCTTGTGACAATAATTGAAAATTTTTCCTAAGTCTGAATTGAAAACTAAATTTGAAACCATGCTTTGCGGCTAACTAGTTTCAATTGATAAGTGATTCAAAAGAGTTGCGAGTAAGAAAAAATATAAAAATGTTCTTAAAAATAAAGCTGAATTGTTTGAGGATAAACAAGATTTTTTTTTTCTTTGCTTGGGGGCAAGCAAAACTTTAAGTTTGGGGAATTTTGATGAGTCTTAAGCTCATCTATTTTTAATCCATTTTTCTGGCTGATTTTTAGTATATTCAGATCTGTTTTAATGCTAAATTATGGATTATTCATCAACTTTGTGTTTTACAAGTTTTAATTCAAAAATGAGAAAATTTCAACAAGAAAGAAGAAAAAGCAATTCCCGGTGTAGTCTATGTCGCGCGAGTGCGTAATGTCACGACAAGCGTCCAATGATAAATTTGGGAAATGCAATCACAACAATATTTCTTTTGTCATAACCTGGCTTATTGAATATAGAAGAGGAGCTATGTCACGACAAAAGATAGCGTGTCATGACAGAACATGGGAAGAATGTAACAAGTCAGCTGAGACAAAGAAAGTTAATGTTGCGACAAGGTTTGTCAACTGGATGTCGGCACGGGAAGAGCACAATCGACATAAAGAAAGCTCTGTCTGTAACTTTGGAAGCGGAGAAAACAAAATTTTTGTGGCGATAAGGTATCTTATGTCGCGACAAAGAAATGGCAATACAGGGGAAGAATCTTTATGACATATCGGTTTATATTTGCACCATAATGAAAAATAGAAGCGAAGTCTATATCGTGAAAGCGGAGATCTTCTTACTGTCGCGACACGATTATTGCAACTTAGAAAACTGTTAAGACCGCAGAAGAATACACGAGAATAAAGACCTCTATCGCGTGAGACAATCTATGTCGCGACATTGAAAAAACGAGGTTTACGGTCTGACGGAGAAACAAAGTCGCAACAAATGATCTTGCGACTTGAGTGAAGCGGCACAGTTTGCAACAAAAGAGAATTCAATGTTAGACATACTTCAGAAAACTGAAAGAGGTTTCGATGTTGTGACAGGGATCTTAAGGTCGCGACACATAAATAAGGCTGAGCAGGATAAACAAGATCTGATAGACTTTTCTATGTCGCGACAAAGATTCCAACACAAGGAAGAGAGGCCTTGTCGCAACATAACAAACTGGGTCGCGACACAAAGATGCTTTGAATACAAAAAGTCTTGTCGCGACACAAAAACTAGGTCACAACAAAAAACATCTACAACACCAAGAGACTATGTCGCAACATCATAATGAAGCTGCAACAATAAATCAGGTTAATTGGCAATAAGACTCTATCGCGATAAACTTTCCTGGTCGTGACAAGAATGCTGACAATTCAAGAAACATGGTTGCAACAAGAACCAACAGAAATGTTGTCACAACATAAAAACTAGGTCGCGACACAAATTTGAAGAAGCTGCACATAAACAATGTCGCAACACAATTGTCAATGTCACAACATAACTGTTCCAGTAAAACACACATAAGATTATCGCGACATAGAATGGATGAGCAGACGGACCTTGCGGGATAAAATTGTTAAGAGCCAAAGAAGATGTCGTGATAAAGGAAACT
The DNA here is from genome assembly GCA_016808115.1 of Tetrastigma voinierianum. Classification (NCBI taxonomy): domain Eukaryota; kingdom Viridiplantae; phylum Streptophyta; class Magnoliopsida; order Vitales; family Vitaceae; genus Tetrastigma; species Tetrastigma voinierianum. The sequence continues at coordinate 130,897 of JAEQBH010000951.1, forward strand.
CTGTCATGACGAATAAATATCTTTGAAGGAAACAAATGTTATCGTGACCAAGAAACTTTGTCGCAGCTCAATCGAGAAGGATGCACGAGGGAGCGGTCGCGACAATTCTTTATCTTTGCAGCGAGACTTGCGAGAAAGAATTAAAACTCTATTGCAACAACACTTTCAGGTCACGACCAAGAATGCAATCTTGGCGAGTACGAGGATCCTGATGTAACCTCGAATTTAGAGGCTGAACTTTTGGGGCTCTATAAATAGAACAATTTGAGGAAAGAGAGGCAATCGGTCGACAAAAAAACCAGAGCATCTAGGGAGCTAGGACTCTTTTGTATTATATTTTTTCTTTTATTTTCTTTTATTTTCCTTTTCTTCGTAGATTAGATTTAGCGTAGACTTTAATTTTGTTTACTGGACCTAAAACAGTGAATTGTTCAAAAGTTTAGAAGTTGAGCTAAATTGTTGAAAATCAATTCAGATTACTGTTTGAATCTAATGAAGTCTAGATAAAAGCGGAATTCATTTCTTCGATTGATTCTGATTACATTGGAAATTTCACGATCGAGTATTTCGGTGTTCATTGATTCGGTTTTTCGAAATACAACTTCCGTTCGGAAGATATGATGTTAGTTATGGTCTTTCTGCACAATTAGAAAAGAGATCTCACTAGTTGAGAATTTTGAGTTTATTTGAATGGGTGTTGTTCATGAAGTGAATTGTTCCCAAATATTAGTAACTTATACCCAGTGGGGCCCAGTTTGTCGCTCACGATTTCCAGAAGGCCCTCTAAGTGACACAGAGATGGAGATTCCTAAGAGCATGGATGCATTACTTAAGGGTATGCTAGGCTAATATTGAAGAACTAATGAGCTCTAAAAGATTAATTAGATAAATCATAAATTTACTCATGGTTTGAGAATTAATTTAGTGATCTATCAATTTAATCAATTAGAGATCTCTCCTTGGTCTTGAGGAATGATCTTGATCCTGTGTTAGCTTCGATCTAATCAAGGAAAGGGAGAACTCTTTAAGATCTTAAGGATGAGAAATCATTCATCTTATAGAAATCTAGCAAATGGCCCTGTCTTGGGAAGCAAGAAATCTGCAGTCATAAGAAATGGGTATTAAGTATTGGAAAAGAAGAACACCCAGATCTTATAAAGACAATATGATTACAAGTAATTGGTTGATCCGTGTTCTGTAAATATGAGCATGTTTCTGTCGATGAAATGTATGGTTAAGGGAGAAATCCAAATTATACTACCTTGCCTCTTTGACAATTTCATATTCCAATTCATGATAAAATAGAATGAGGTTATGTTGCAGGAATTGATAATTTCACAGCAGTGAAATCTCAGTGTCTACTTCCAGCAATAATCTGGTTCAGTCTAGTTTAGATCTAGGATTTTAAATTTTCTTTTTATTATAGATGTAGAAATTCAGATAGTAGAATTCTTAGTTAGGTTAATAAAAAATTTATGAAATAGAAGTTCAAATAGTGTGAAAATTGAATAGTTGAGGTAGTTGAAATTTAAATTCTTATCAATCTCTATGTGAACAATATCCGGACTTATAGGTCCACTTTTATTACTTGTAAAACCTTTGAAATTATAACGTTGTCACCGGTTTTCGATAGTTGTTTCTTGAATGATGTGAATAACGTTCACTTCCCCATACCTATTCCTCAGTCAATGCTACCCTTCAGGCCCTTAACTCGGTCCCCTAACTCCCTTCCACCATCATTGCAAGAAAGGGTTTTTCATTTCAGAAAAGAAAAAATTGAAGCCCTCAAAGCGAGAGCTAATGCAGAAATGGGGACCAACAAAATTTCGTCTTTGCAAGCCCTGTCGGCCCATCTCTGGCGATCCCTTACACGCTGTAGGCGTTTACCGGAGGATCAAGAGACCAAATATATGTTTCTGATAGATGCGAGACCAAGAACGAGTCCACCATTGCCGGCACAGTATTTTGGGGCGGCGACTCAGTCCGGGACCGTAACGATGAAAGCAGGTGAGCTACTGGAGCGCGGTCTGGGTTATGCCGCCTGGGAGATGAATCGGATGATCGCTGCTGCATCATCGGAACCCACAAATTTCTTGGAATCGTGGGTTAAAGACCCGAAGCCCCTTCAAGTTCCACTTTCTTCAACAACCAGCGATTCTTATGGCACGAGCAATTCGCCGCGATTCAATATGTACGGTACTGATTTTGGTTGGGGGAAGCCGGTGGCGGTCAGAAGCGGTGGTGGTCCGTACAAGCCTTATGGGAAGATCACCCTTTTTCCAGGAGCAGAAGAAGAAGGGAGCATTGATATTGAATTTTGCCTGTTTCCTGAGACATTTGAAGCTATGATGGGAGATGCGGAGTTCTTGGAAGCTGTTACTGTTTGATTTAGTGGGAGTGGGAGTGGAAGTGGGAGTTGGAGGAATCCTTTTAAGCAAAACATGACTAAATACAAGGTTCAATATATCCATTTGCTCACCCAGTTTCAGTTATTCCAATAGGGTCTTATTTTTTTCCCTTTCTTTCTCCTATAGATTGAAACTGCAAATGCATTTCTTCCCTATCTGTCTCCAGATCGACACTGTGAATGTGAATGCATTTCTTTTATGCTTCCAGTTCCAGATCAAGTCCATGATTCGTTTTTTTTTGGGTATAGCTTCCCTTTAATATATTTAATAACTGAAAATTAAAATTTTCATTATGTTTAATTTATTTAATTTACGAAATATCCACTTATTTAATTCTAATTTTCCATGGTTGAGTAGTGAGTACTCCTAGTGCTTTTTACAAAAGTATTTAGAGTGTGTTTAGAAGAGCTTATCTATAATTTATTTGAGTTTATTTTTTAATATAAGTACTTTTAATAAAATTAGAAGTAACTCGATCACTAAATGACCAAACTGTCCTAAAATTGTGAAAATTCCCTTAATGTCCATAATTTTTTTCGCATATGATATTCCTCTTCCTCTCGTTCTCTCACTTGGAATCGGTACTCCCTTCCTCTCTCAGTCTCAACATTCCAGCGACGACACTCCCTTTCCTCGCGTAAAGGTATGTTTGATTCTAGAAGATGAAAGACTTATATGTCAACTTGATCATGTTTATAATATGAAAACATGAAATGAAATAGGATTTTACATGCAGGCCGTTGAATTATGAAACTACGATATTGAGCCTTGAAACTTTGAAACTTTTCGTAACTTTCACTACCATTGTTGATGGTGATACTTAAAATTAATTGTTTTTTGTTGAAGTAGCAAGAGGACCCTAGATATATTTATAGATTCTCAGCATCGAGAATCACGTCTTTATGAACCATCAGTGAAACTGAAATTGAGTTTTGAATTTCAAAAGTTCAAAACGTTACTTAAACGAGAATCTCGCATTACTCGAGCAGTGCGAAAGTTAATCAAATTCTTTGAGTAACAATTACATGAATCATAGAAGATAGGTCCCTCAGTAATGAGTTTATCAGCTATGTATCACAATGCACTTTGCTTCTCAAGTACTTAATGTGGTAATGAAAAACTTAATGAATAAACACTTATGTTTATTCTAGGTCCAAATGAAATATATTTTTCTCAAATAGATGCAAGTGCACATATGGTAATAAGCCAAGATAACAGAATTTCATAAAAGTGAATGTATATACAATTACAAAGAGGAAACAATCCCCATTACATCCCACATGATCCTTGAATTTTCATTGGTGGCATGCCCAACTAGTCAAGGATCGACAATCATCATTTCGGTACTAATATGCTCGATGACCGGCTTTCTTTTTCCTTAATACCATGTTCTCCCTAATGGCTAAGTATTTGATCTCGATGTGCTTGCTTGACTCAGCACCTGTTGTTATTCTTAGCCAAGAACACTTTGCTGTTTAGTTAATCGCGAAGAAAATCTTGAAGGCACAAAATAGAATCCATAACTCTAGCCCGAATGAAACTCTTAAGCCATACACCTTGAGGTAGCTTGAAAACAAGATCACAATTCGGCTTCCATGGTAGAGTGGCAATCAAAGTCACATTTGACACTTCTCGGCTGACTCCATAGGCCATAATGAATATGTACCGGATGTTGATTTATGAGAATCCAACCGCAGCCGATAAAGTCTGCATCGAATGTGACTAGATCCAAGTTGTCGGAGTGCAATACATGCATGACATATAATCTTTGGTTCCTTGTAGATACCTCGCGGCTTTCTTTGCGGCTCTCAGGTGGTCCACACAGGATTACTTTGATCACAGCCTAACCTCCATTTGCATATGCAATATCGGGTCTTGTCTGAAACACAGGCATACATAAAGGCTTCCAAGCTAAGAAGCATATGGAATATTCTTCATAGATTCATTTTCTAAATCATTTTTGGGCATTGATTTGGAGCTTAACTTATCGCCCTTCATAATGGGAGCAACACTTGGTGAACAATCCCCTTAAGTAAAAATCTCTCAAAATTTTGTTGATATAGGTTTCTGTGATAGACCTAAAAATACCCACGAGATTTATCTCTATGGATCTTAATGCGATGACATAAGATGCCTCACCACGTATCTTTCATATCAAAGTTTTGGAAGATTGTTTCCTCCATGCATCATTCCTTATCATTGGTTGCAAGTAAAATGTCATCCACGTATAAAACAAGGAAGCAAGTTTTACTCCCATGACCTTACGGTATATAGATTGATCCAGGGTTTTCAATGAGAAACAATTAAGTAATTACTCCATAGGTTGCCAATACCATTGTGGGGCTTGTTTCAAACCGTATGGATTTGCTTAGCTTGCAAGCCAGAGTGCTCGCGCCCACTAGAAACGCCCGAGGTTGTTTCATGTATACCTCCTGCTCGGATCAGATTAAGAAATGCTGTTTTTTCCACATCCATTTGTTGCAACTCGAGGTCTAAGTGTGCAACTAATGCTAAAATGTCTGAAGAGAATCTTTCTTGAATCTGGGAGAAAAGGTCTGTGTAATCGATTCCTTCTTTTTGAGTAAATCCCTTAGCAACAAGTCTCTTTATATCTTTCAATGTTACTAAAGGAGTCTCTTTACCCTAGTCTTATAGACCCATTTCGATAATGGCCTGCACCCGGCACAAGCGACTCTGCAAGGTCCCGGACCGTTGGCTTTCATGGAATCTAACTCATCCTTCATGCATTATACCCTGAGGTCGGACTCGATTAGCATGAAACGTAGAAAGGTTTCGGGATCATTTCGGCTCGATATCAGTTTCTTGTAAATACACTATGTAATCACTAGGAATTGCCGACTTCCTTCCACGAGTAGATCGTCTTAATGTTGGATCATCTGCTCCTGGAGGAGCTTGTGGTTCAACTGTTTGTTCAAGATTATAAAGGTAATTCACGAACTTGTTGATCCTGGAAAGTTCTCAGCTATTTGTGGAACTTCAATGATTGGTTGTTCAACACTAATTGGAACTAGAGGAGTGTGATGAACTATAACCAATCTCTCATGTGACGTGGAAGGTTGAGTTTCTATATGATCGTGAACAGGAATTAAATCCCTGAATCGATCCCTCCCACTGATCATGTCATTTTCAAGAAACTTGGCATTCCTTGATTCCACAATCCTAGTTGAATGAGATGGACAGTAAAATCTATAACCCTTAGGCGTTTATGCCTTGATAAGAAACCACTAAGTGTCCTTGGAGTACAATTTCTTCTCATATGGATTATATATTCGCCTCGGACGGACAACTGACGCGCATATGTGCATAAGCTTCCGGTTTCAAACCTTTCCATATTTCAAAAAGGTGTCTTTGGGACGACCTTAGTTGGAACACGGTTTAATATATGCTATTTGTCTGGTGCGTCGAGTCCACAAAAGTGAGGAAGATTGGAGTTGCTAAGCATACTCGCACCATGTCCCACTAAGTTCGATTTCTTCTTTACGCTGCACCATTTGATTAGGAGAACCAGGCATAGTGTGTTGGGCAATTATCCCATGCTCTTGAAGAAACTTTGCAAAAGAACCAGGTGCTTGTCCATTCTCAGTGTACCTACCATAGTATTCACCACCTCTATCAGATCTCACTATGTGTATTTGCTTCCCGCATTGGTTCTCAACCGACTTTAAAGATTTTAGAGGCATCAATGCTTCATACTTGTTATGGCGTATACCTGCTCTATACTCTCGTGGTAATCATCAATGAAAGTGATGAAATATTTTGACCGAGCATATCCATATCACGGGCCCGACATATGTCGGGTATGTATGATTTCTAATATGTTGAACTCCCTCTTGGCGTGCTTCTTAGACTTGTTTAATGCCTTTCCCTTAATACGAGTCCACGCGAGTCTCAAAATCGATATAATCTAAAGTCACCCAGAGTACTCCATCTTTTACTAATCTCTTAATTCTATCTATGGAGATGTGACCTAATCTCAGATGCCACATGCTTTATAGAAGAATCCTCATTAATATTACACCTCTTAGTACCAATATGAACATACCAAGAATTATTAGTGGCTTCGTTACGTAAACAAATTACATATAGACCATACGCTAAAATACACATTCCGATATTATTTGATTTATAAAATAAAGTTAAATACATTGTCTTGAAAAGTAAAAAAGAAAAACCCTAATGGAGCAAAGTCTAGAAACATAAATCAAGTTTAGTGAGGAAACTTGGTACATAAAGGTCTTTCAAAACTAAAACAAAGCCATTGTCTAATGTTAATGTGCATGTCGATAGCCTCCTGAGGTGAGGCCCATCTGTTGCGATAAGATCTTGAGCTCATTTGTGGCTTCCTTGGGTTTTGCATACCTACTTGAAAGAGTTTGATATAGTTGTAGAACGAGAATCAATCCACCGAGGTGTTAATATTAACATTAACCATATTAGATTCATAGCAAGCAAATGATGATAGATTAACTTTCTTCTCAAAGAACTTCTTGAATTTAGGACAATCTTTTCTTCAGTGTCCATTTCTTTACAAAAGAAACGCTTATTTCCTTCTTGTTATCGACTGGGGTGGTATTCTACCTTTCCCTTACGATTTGATTTAGAAGTGTAAGTCACAGATGTATCATTGCTTTTGTTCTTCCCGAAAGTTGTAGCGACATCAGCTTTCACTAATTCCATCACGAGCCTCTTAACTTCTTGAACACACATGGTCGTTAATTCATTGATTGACTATTTATTAAAGCTTTATATTATTATAAGAGATCTTAAAGGTCAGGTATTGATGAGGAAGAGTGTTCGAATAAAGTGCACTAGAAGAAAGGAATCCGAGCATATCTATCAGGAGTTTCTTAAGTTGAGCGCGATGTCCCTCGTTTGCATGATGTCTTTCGCGCTTTTACACGCTTGTGATACGAATGGAAGAAAATTTCATTATCGAGTACTTGCTAAAGCTTTATGCAGTGACAAATTGTTCTCCCGATGGCTTTTAAGCGAATCTTGGGCGCTTATCGTATTGCTCAACGGAACCCCTAATAATACCGGCGATGATTTTGTCTTAATGAACATTACATTTGGTCGATTGGATTTCTCCATTACGCTCGTATAAGCGCGACAGTGGAGTGTGCTTTCTTACATCATACGGTGGTTCGATTTCCTTATGGCAAAATCGATGTCCATATACCCTAAATGAAGGAGAATCCTTTCTTTCCATATTTTGTAGTTGTCACCCCTAAGTTCTGGAATGTCTAGGTGCATATCAGTGTAACTAGCAGGTTGAGAAACTGTAAAAGGTCCAAAAGCTTATGTTAGATGTGAGGCATGTATTACTAATTGCATGTGTTACCAATGTAAAACACGCACTAAACTATATCTAATTTAATAAAGATTACCTGTGGGCAAAATCTTTGTAATTAGTTATTTCTAACTTTTATGATGAAATTGTAAATTATTTAATTTTTAATGGGTGAACAATAACCTATGAAGCAGAGATAGGTGCATTACGTTTATATACGCAGGGAAAGTCAGGGTAAGTGGAGGTCATGTGGTCCCTCTTAAAAACCAACATGAGGCTCTTTATATCCACTTTTATCGAGGAACTTTCTAGACATGTATAGTCCCGCTCATTACCGCCCAATGTTCCCGAGTTAGAAACCACTATATAATTTGCATTTACATCCTTAAAAGAATAAAACTACCAAATTATGTATCAATTCATAATTCTGTGGGTAGATTATGAAAATAATTTAGCATCTCATCTGAGTAATTATATAAATATAACAAAATTTCACGTAGGATAGGTATTATAGTAAGTATAGTAATTACAAGTTATGTCTCATTCTTTATGTGATCTTAACTTAATAAATAATTTTATTAATTAAAGATGATGTGGCTATTCATAACTAACCAAAGGTATTTTGATCACTTGGACATTTATAAGGTTTTAGTTGTGCTTTCTAGATTAGGCACTAAACTTAAGTTTTTATGTATAATATCAAATTTTATTTGAATAGCATAATTAAACACTCTTATTATGCTATAAAAAATTGTATAATTAATCATAATTATTACACACAATTTGATTTCATACAAAATCAAGCATAAATAATATATTCATGCATGAAAGCCTTAAAATTTGTAAATTTTATTAGCATTATTCTTAAATAAACATGATTTGAGCAATTAATAAATAATGCTTAAACATGTAATGAATCTGAGCGTATAAAATTAAATATATAAACACTTTAACACACAAGCGAGTTGGCTTGGTGGAAGAAAATTCTTAATTGAGCGCTTTCTTTCCATGGAAGTTACAGCTTGCCCAATGCTTGACATTTTTTTAAAAACTTCAAAAGGATTTCCGGCAAGCCCACTTTATATTACTAAAGCCCGAAATAAGGCTTGTGAAAATTGAAAATAAAGGCCACTTATAAATGGGCTGGATAAAATAAGAACTATGACCCCGAGCAACTTTTTATAAAGAAGGCTGACATTTTATTTGTTTTTTTTTTTTTAAGTCATCTTAACCGTATGTTGAACCACCATTAAGGACCTTCATCGAAATAAAACATACATTTGATGTCCCATATAATCACATAATACATTAAAACAAATGGAAATGTGATTTAATGCTTCTAAAACAATGAAAAGAGTCAAATCAAGAGATCCCTAAAAAATGCGGAAAATTGAGATCATATGCGCAAATTTTATATAACATAAATTTTTTTTTTTTAAGAATATAAAACTTGCAGAAAATCAAGGCAGAGGTGTAACCATGCTCGTGCAGATAAGAAGACTTATATGTCAACTTGATCATGTTATAATATGGAAACATGAAATGAAATAAGTTTTACATGCTGCTCCAGGCCATTGAATTCGAAACTGTTGATATTCAAAACCTTAACTACAAACACTCATATTCTTCCTTTATTTGTATTACCAAATGTTATTTTGATAGCGATCAGATGATTTATATATATTTATAGATTACTCCCACGTAAAAATCACGTCTTTATGAACCATCCTTGGCTTTGAAATTGAGTTTAGAATTTGAAAGTTGAACGTTACACAGCAGGGGAATCTCCGCGAGAAGATTCTTGAACTCCACCTCAATCTTAAACCCAACCCTACCCAAGATTCTATTCACCGTTTTTTAGAGCTCTTGATTTCAATTTATTTTCAAATTTTTTCGTTTATTATTGTTTTTTATAGTTCGATTATATTATAATATTATCCTCTCTTTTTTTCATGTCTTGTTTGTTCTCGGCAGTAATTTCTGACACCTTTGTGTTAGTCAATTTTTTGGTTGGATTGGGTTAGGTTGTTAAGGTTAGCGATATATCTAGTTGTTTTTGGTTTCTAAGAAAGTAGTTTATGCAATTGATTTGATTCGATTGTATGAATCAATTTCTGTGACACTAGGCATTGTTTGGTTGCCAAGAAAGTTTTTTATGTAACTAGTATTGTTGAGGAGTTTAAACAAATAGCTTGTTGAGGAATTTAAGCAAACAACTGAGCTTCATATTGCTCTGTTTAAGCGTGTTTTGTGGCTTGTGGCAAGTTTGGAATTCTTCATCTACGTGATCTTAGGTTGTTGGGGAAATCTAAAGGAATTGCTAGGTAGAGCTTTTGCATTATTTGTTTGTTAGAATGCTCATGAGAACTTTTATGTTGGAGTTCTATGAGTCGGGTTCAAAAAATCGGTAGAGTCCCAGATACGGTAGACAGTCGTAGCAGGCTGGCCTGGCAGGTGTCGATCACAGGCACGGATACGGAGCAGGCATTGAGATCGGGTGGAACTCGTCTCATCGGTAAAACTCAGTGAACTCGGTCGAGTTCCCGAGATGACTCGATAGACTCGGTGGAAGAAAAAAAATCGAATACCTCAATACGAACTGAACCAAAAAAGCAGAAAAAAAAATTCCCCTTTCATAGATTCCTCTAAAAAGCAAAAAAACCCGTGAACCAATTTCATAACACAACAACTTAACAACATGAATACAAAACGAAGAACGGAAACGAAGAACGAAGAACGAAGAACGGTTCTTCTTCCTAGATCTGAGATTTTGACATCGAAATCTTAAGAAACGAAGAACGGAAGAAGAAGAGGAAATAAAACCTCAGTCGTTGTCGCTCGATCGCAAATCGAAATCTGAGATTTCCCTCGGGGGCTTAAAGCGAGGCTAAGCTTGTGATCTGCCAAAATCCAGCCGACTACTTAGCTAAACAAATCCCTTGAGAAGCTTTATTTATAATAGCTCGAGAAAGTAGTCAATTTGAGTAGAAAGTGTTCACGAGATACAGATCTCTTGCGCCCCGGAATAACCTGATTTGCCACTGAATTTATTTCACTTCAGAGTCTTATACGTTATGAGGGCGATTTGAAGATGATGTGCCTGACAAATGAGTGGGCGTGAATTCAGTAAGATTGGAGCATAAAAGAGTTTAATAGATAAGGTATCCAACCTTATCTTAAGCGATTTTGGAAGAAGGTAAAGAAGTCAAATCATCATGGAACCTGCAGTGAGGATTTTGAAATTGGTTGATCAAGATAAAAAAGCCCACATTGTCAATCATTTATGGAAGCGATGGATGGGGAAATTGGTATTTATAAGGCATCGATGAAACATTGGGAAAGGTATTGGGAAGTCATTGACATAAGGTGGGCAAATCAATTGCATAAACATTTGCATTTGCAAAATGTCTAAAAATTCCTTATACAGGTTATTATTATCTTATTTAAAGGCAAGTATTATAAACTTTTTTTTTTTTTGCCACAATCGACATATTTTTTTAAATCCAATGTTTCAATATTCAAAGCAATTACTCTGTATCCAGGAAGTTAAATTGTACTAAAGGAGGTTATCAAGATATTGGAGCAAATTTGGATAAACAGAGGCAAAGCTATGAGCAGTATAACAATAACTTGTGTTATTTTATAATATATTTTGTATTTATAATGTGCATTAATAAAGTAAAAGAATATTACAATGTAGATTAAATTGACTCACGTTGAAGGCGAGGAAATTTGGAAGTGCATTAACCGAGAAAAACAATAAATCGCTCTCTTAGGGTACTCACTATATAATTTTTTTTTTTTTAAATACAAATTTTCATCATTTTCTATTAAATGTATATTTGTGCCTAATATATATTTTTTTTTTTTAATAATAGCTGAATGATGGAACAATTATGATGATGAAGGTCCACATCTTCAAAAGATTGTTGTCAGTTCTAAGTCAAACATGTTCTTGATGCAGTTTGTAGAAAGGAGTGGAGCACATGGTCATTGATACACACAAAGCTGCGCAATCGTTTGGCAATGAAAAAGTTGCATAAGTTGGTTTATGTCCATTTACAGTAATGCGGCTTGAGTTAGAATTTGATACGAGCAGCTGATGAAGATTTGTACAATCCAATTGACACGAATCATATTTTTAATGATGATGATATATTAGATAGTGGATCTGAAGGAGAACATTTTATCATCTGATAATTAAAGTTGGGCTGGATCAAGATCTTTCCTCTCTAGAAGAGAAGGTAAAAGAGCGGCTCGTGCGTGATGGTAGCGCAGTAGCGGGGTAAGTAGGCGTGGAAGCAGTATTGCGCAAGGAAGAGACATCGGTTCTTCTTATAAAGGTAAGGCTCCTTAAATAATTGCAAATACTAGTAGTGATGATGGTGACGATAAAGCCAATAGAGGGAGTAGCAACATTGTTGGTGACAGTGAAGATAATGAAGACACCAATGGGGACAATGGAGCAGGTGGTGGCATTGGAGCTAACGGTGTTGTTGATAGTGGTTATTTCAATCAAGTTGATCATGGCATGTTGTTGGCGTACGGAAATGAAAATTATTATGCCACACAAGATACTGATTATGGATATAGGTCAGGCATATGGGAACAACAGCCACTGGAAAGACCTTACATTTCTAGTGATGATGACTATTCGAGTGGGCATGATTATAGTTGTAACCCAGTTGATGAGCACTTCGATCCCTTGGCTTTAGGATCGGTACCTCATTTGAGAAGTGGGAGATAGATCATATCATAACTGGAAGTAGTGATAATTCTTCCAATGCTTTTGATGGGTATGATTTTTGATCAATATTCAGCTACGCCAACGAGCTAGTGATTTCTATGGATATGACCAATCTTCGATATGAGTAGCATTGCTTATCGAGGGTTTTTGGATACTATCGACATGGTGTTGAGCAGAAGCGACCTCAAGGCCATATTTTCCTAATTATGGATCATCAACCCAATCATCTTAGCCAACACATTCAAGTGATAAACAATTCTTTCAACCACTTTCTCACTATGCAAATTATCATCTTGATTTGTATGCTCATCGTAGGACTAATGATGATGATGATTTTGAGCCCTCACGTCGTTCAACATGGTATTGATTGATGTATTTGGTAACATTTTGTTAAAAAATTGTTATGCTTGATATAAAATAATTTCTTTTGTTAATATTAGCATATATATCTTTCACTGAATGCTTCATTAACTATTTAAATAATGTTAAATATAAAAAAAAAATTTATTAAATTTTTAGCTTCCTTAATTATATCTATTTTTTCAATAATTTATATAATATTTTAATAATTTTTAAATATTTTAATCATCTTATTTTTGTGTATCGCCGATACACCACGTAGATGCGATCTCGGGGCCGAGTCAGTCGTGACGATGCGCGACTTTGAACCATGATGGAAGTTTAGCAAAATAAACTCCTATTGTGCTCTTTCTCATCTTTTTACATATGGTACTATATTTATCATCTTAAATGAAAAATGCTACGTCTCATGAAAATCTAGTTTACCATGATAAACATATGAAATTGGGCTGTGCTTGTTTGTGATAAACATAATATTTAATATTGATGGACAAAACAAGAATTCATATGAACAAATGGATGAGTTATGAAAAGAGAAGCTAGGTTTTTACATTGATGAAGCACGGCTTCACAATACAAAGAAAAAGATGTATATATAGACTAAGAGATAAAACCTAAAGCTATTAAAGCTATTAAAAGAACTAGTCTACCCTTAAAGTAAAAGTAGAATTACAAGAGAAATTACTATAGTACCCGCTAACACTTATTATATTTAACATCCCCACTCGGAAACTCACGATCTTTGCTGCAATAAAGCGTCGAGGAGTTTATACTGAATAAACAGCGGATAGAGTGTGATTTTGTAAACAAGTCGACGAGTACATAGAAGAAGGAGCGAAGGTAATGTTAAAGTGCCGCTCAGAAATGATGTCGAATGACATGGCGATCAATCTCGATATGCTTGGTCAGCTCGTGGAAAGCAGTCACGAGGCAATTTGGATAGCACTCTTATTATCACAATATAATGGAGTAGGTTGATGAAGAAAAACAGTATCATGGCTTGACCATACGTAACCAAACTATCTCACCGGGTAGTAGAAGCCGTAGCCGCGATACTACGCCTACGTGGAAGATCTAGAGATAACATCTTGTTTCTTGCTCTTCCACGAAATGGAAAGAATCCCCAAAAAATACAAAAACCGTTAGTCGATTTGCGTCAAGTAGGATCACTAGCCAATCGACATCGAGGAGATAAACATACGACTCAAGGATGAGGTAGAAGAAAGTAAGAGACTCTGAGGCGGGTACCTCAGCATGAAAGATACCTCTCGAAATCACGAAGAGCAATATTGATGAGCCTTAGTAGGTGAGTAACAAAGCCCGACTAACTATATGAGCGGCATATCTGATGTCGGGACGAGTAATGGTAAAGATAAAACCAAACTTCTGACTCTTGATGTGATATAAGCGGGATCCGGCAAAGGAGAACCATCAGAAGCAGAGTAACGAGCATTAATCTCAATAGGAGTACAAAGAATCGATTATCGCCATACGACCGTCAAATATACCGCAGATGTACTCAGATTGAGAAAGAAGATAACCTTTCTGGAAGATGCAACTTCAATACCCAAAAGCAATCTGAAAGTGAGCCCAAATCCTTCATCAGAAACAACGAGTCAACTCTCGTTTTTAACATTAGAATACCATCAACATCATCACCAAGAATAATCATATCATCAAAATATATAAAGAAAGCGTATCACGACTCAGCAGAGTACATATCTAACAAATAACGTTAATCATGATTGCTAGACTGGGGTTCAAGTGGTTACACAAGAGAAAACTCCAAGTCCAGCTCGTGGTTTCTGTTCATAGGCTTTTTTCAGCCGCGGGTAAATCCACCGAGCCATGAAACCCCAGAGGAGTGGTATCCATAGCACTCTTCTGAAGATCTCCATTTAAAAGGCAGGCTTCTTTTTAGAACACTTGAGCAATATGCCAACATATCTATCAAGCAACTGCAATAAGAGTACGAATCGGTAGTCATTTTTGCAACAGAGCAAAAGTTCCCTCATAATCCATGATACCATATGTTTCGTGAATGTCTTTGAAATCAATCGAAGGCAATTTTCTCAAATCCATCGACAGCTCCACTTATATCTAACGAGAACCAATGGCAATATACTTCTGAGGTAGAGGTAAAAACAAATCCCAAGTATGTGTCTCGATGTAGAAAGCAAGAGTTCTCAAATATAGCATGCTCTAAAGTGGATCACCCACTGACCGCCTCTTTATAGACAAAGGTCGCCGCAGAGACGATGAACCCGAAGCTAAAAGAGACAAAGAACTGAGCAACAAGAATAATAAATCAGTTATTGTTGAGGGACTCATGCCACGCAGCAGGTACTGAAACAGAGCCGTAGTCTCAAGATAAGATGATTGAGCAAATGCAGAAGGTGAGAGGTTAGTAGGCATGTCGTGAGCCAAAAATTCAAAGATCCGCATGAACAAGAGTTTGAACTCGCAAGTACTCGCGATCGAAAGAGTGCACTAGATCAAATACTTCCGGTCAGGTGGTAACATGGAAGATCAAGACCAAAAGAAAAGTAGGATCACTGCACAGACCAGATCAGAATCATATAGATGAAGACTAGCAGAATAGAAAAGGGCATTGATATATGTTCAAGAAATATATCACAGATCGAAACAGGAGTAATTTTTGACCGGATTGATCAACACTCAGATCCTTTGTCCCACCATGTCCGGTAAAGTTCATGCCAAACAAGGTGGATTTGAAGATAATCTCAATGCTCCCAACTCGGAGCTCAAAGAAACGTTTGATGGTCTCCAAAAACACATCAATGAAACAAATAATCAGTGAGTTACACCTGATATATTCTTCCCAAAAGAGCGCAATCCCCAACGTAGAGGTAAATTCTACATTAACGTCAGAGGCTCGTAAAGCAAAGAACGTTTCCCAAAACACCACTAGGAACACCGGCGTATTAACAAAAGAGATCTAGCATTCTAACAATGTGTCTATGTTTCCTTTCAAAGAACACCGATTTGCCCAGTAGAGCATTCGCATACGAAGCTCGATGAATCATTCATCAAAACAGGCAACGCCAAAGAAAGTTACGTGAGAGCTATACTTCCACCAAATCACATCTAAAACACTGAGGTCGAGGAATGCGTTTAAATGAGGAATTAAAATCATCAACATACTTCTAGAAAATCGTAACGTTTTTTCATAAGATAAACCCAAAGAATAACGAAAGGCAATCATCAATAAAGGAAACATAATAACGCGATCCTCCTTTGTGGTATTGTGGAGAAGGACCCCATACATCGTAATGAACAAGATCAAATGGAGCAAGAGAAATGTGGCGCCTTTATTAGTGCCAAAAGCGTAAAATTCGCCACCTTTGCAACCACAACTAACTGGAATATTACAAGCGTTTCACGCCTAAGGCCTCGTAGAGGAAGCTGGAAACTCCGTAAACGCAGATGCGTAAAACATGACCAAGGCGAGAATGCCACAACAGCATTTTTCCACGAAGAATCACTAAACGTAAAGGAACATGTAAATCAATTTAAATAAGTCGTTAACATCTCGGTACTTTAAGCTCATCCAAAAACATATAGTATTCCTCTTTCCTACTGCCGTCCCACCGCTTCGATCATGTCCCCGCATGATAACGTTTTGTTGTTGAAAAACCAAATACTGCATTCACAAAGTTTCACTAATGTGTAAACCAGATTTATAGTAAAGCTTAGGGAATATAGTAGACATCGTAGAATGGACAAACATGGTGTAACACACTCAATAACCCGCTAAAGGGCAGGAGGTGCCATCAAGAAATGGTCATCACATGGCGGCGAATGGTAGAAAGAAACAAATGACGACAAATCGTGTGACATATGATGTGAAGCGCTGTAATTTAAGACCCATAAAATTGAGATGTACCTGAGAACAAGAGGATGACAAACCATGAGAGATGCCGTACATGGCATGCTAAGCAGCGTGAAGGAACTTTTGAAACCCGCCGCTGGATAGATGGATCTAATGATGGAGTAGCCATGGCAAAGATTAGGATTAAAGTGCGCCCGAGGGACCATCGTTGTCGATGCCGTATGGTGGATGGGCAAAAGGTGTTCGTTGTCGAGGAAACCGCTTGATCGTGGGCCTGTGATTTACCGTTTCAACACACAGTGACACCGTGATTTCCTTTAATACCATGCATGTAAACGACATTCATTCGAAAGCCGTAGTGATGTGATCTAAACTCGAAAGATACCAATAGCCCGTGAGGGACCGCGAAACAGAGGAAAGTGTCAATATGGGAAAGTATCTTCAGATGAGATCTCAAGTCGGGATCTCCGCCTAACGTCATACTCAATCCATCGACCAATGTGGTGCGCGATCAGATGCAGAATAAATTTTGTCGAAGGCCCTCAAAATCATCACGAAGAGCCATCAAAATCGAACCAAACGCCGGCCGCGCTCTTCTTTTCTCGGCAATATATGGAGCAAAAGCCCTTAATCAAGTAGACTGTTAGCGCACTGGTCCCATAACCAGCACATAAAGTAATCATAAATTCCCGCACACCATATACTTCTCGCTGTAAAGCACCTAATAGTCGACTTCCAACCGACACTGTGTTTTTGCAAAATTAGATTGTGTGTTAACTTTGCCATCAACCTTGTAAAACCCCAAGAATGTAATTTCGCTTAATTCTTATTAAAGCTCACGTAATTATTAATCCAAGTGATGATTCACCATCGATTCCCAAACATCTACCAATTTCATATAATGCCTTTCTCATCCCTTAGGGTTTAACGTAGTGTCTTAAAACATAACCCATACTTCTTTGCCTTCAAAAAAAAATTTTCTATCACATAACTCCAATATGTATAATTCTTTTTCCCAATAATTGCAATATTCTACTGGATCGAAGAGAATCATTTACCCTCACCATTCTAACAAAAACCAACAAGAAATAATAATGGCAGCCAAGAGTTGAAATCAAACCGGTCAAGATGAAGTGTAACAATCATGAGCATCAACCTAACCCGTAGTGCCACCGATCCAACAATCAACAACAGAACTACATAAAAAAATTTTTTTTTTCGTGCCCCGCCTCCGAACCCGCTCTAACTCGCTGAAGCTGATGAGACAAATTGATGGAAAGGCCTGATTACGATACCATACAATATTTAATATCGATGGACAAAAACAAGAATTCATACAGCACCAAATGATTGTTATGAAAAGAGAAGCTAGGTTTCACACGATGAAGCACGCTACAATACAAAGAAAAGATGTATATATAGATCAAGAGATAAACCCCAAAGCTATTAAAGCTTGTATTAAAAAGACTAATTTTGGCCCCTAAAAGCAAAAGTATAGAATTACAAAGAGAAATTAATTATAGTACCCATAACACTTATTATAATATGCCATCAGCTTTGAGATCGTATGCTTGTTTGTTAGGCTCACAAATAGTGAGTGACGGCCTTAAGGCCATTCTATTGCTCGTGCCTTAATGTGAATAGTTATTTCTGTTTTTGAAAATTTCTTTTCAGAAAACAGTAGAACTTAGTTTGTCTTGGTCATACCCAAGGATTCTAACCAGATAAAAGTTTATACTTTAAATGGGACAGCAGAGGGTAGAGGAAAAGGACCATGATAAAAGTCACTGGTTATGATGCATGTAGAAATGTCTCTAGTGATTAGGAGACAGGGTATACATCCATTAGTCCAATGTTTTTAATGTTCTTCTTTCCATTAATGAGATCATCCTCTTTTCGGATTGCTTGATACTTCATCAGAATCTGTTTTTCTTTTGGGATGTTGGTGTTTTTCTTGAAAATCTTAATTTGAAGTTGCTGCTTTTAAATGGCATTTACTAAAAGCATGCTGGTTCTTTTTCTTTTTTATTTATGCAAATGAGCTGTTTCTGGTTTCATTCACATCCCTTTGGCTTATGCAAATGTAAAATACTGAATCTCCTTTGGCTTGCCCCTCAAACCATTTATTATATAATAGTCACCATAGATAGATGGAGAAAGAAAGCATGAAACTTCATAAACAATTAATGGAAAACAAAGAACAATAGCAGCAGAATTACAAGTGAAAACACCAACAAGAAGTTTTGGTCCTATTTAGCCAAGTTTTTATATCCTAAAATTTTGAGTTATGAAGGATCAGACACCTAGACACACCCACATCAAAGTTACTTTCTATACCCAAATCCATGGCATAAGGTGGCATCACAAATCTTGCACAAATACACTATCCATCAACCATAGAGTGTAAGAACCTTCTATGTTTACTAATAAAACCAGAAATTCCCTTGACTAAGCCACTAAGAATTTTACAGGATTCTGGCTAGAGTCTAAGATCATAATACAACTCTTATGACTTTCCTTTTTCTCGTAATCTAAGTTGAGTGGACCTGCTTTCGGGAGCTTTACTTCGACCACCAAGACAACCTACTTATTATCATTATCATGTAATGATGGCAATTGATACTGGCTATATCTAGTAGCAGCAACATGAATATCAAGAAGATCCTATGAAACTGGCTCTTGCATTAATGGAATTGAGATATTGTAAACACTAAACAGTTATGTATACAAGGACCTCAATAACAAATGTCTCAACTTAGAAGCCACATGTTATTTCTGAAAATTGTCCCTTTTTCTCCACAAGTTAAATGAGTCAAGCAATAACATGTACCACCAATGTGTCTCTTATGTGCAAGAACTTTTCTGGCCACTATGCTTCGATTGAAACCCAAAAGTCGTAATAGGCCTCCCAGCATTCAGACAGCAGATCCTCTCCCATTCAGACAGCAGATCGACCCACTAATCTTTCCATTTATGTCTTACCTGTGTGCAATTCCCAATATCTATTAAAATGCAATTATAATATGTAGTCAGTAGCTTATGGACCCTGCGCCAGACAGGCTCCTAGGTTTCAGAACTACAATAAACACATGCAGGCAGCTTAAAAAGAAGAGCTGTGCCAACTTTACACCTCAGAAAATTCTTAAAATTTTCTGGCTGCAAATGTATAAAGTGCTTACTAGGATAATGGTGGAAAATAGAAACTACGTACAGAGAAAGCATTAAGACAATCTTTAGCACTGCACATAATTTTTCTTTTTACAATTTGTGTAATCTCAATAAAACATATTTGTATTTGAATCTTAATTAAGAGAAGAAAATTAAAAAGGAATCGATGGAATTCAAAACATATATTGGTTCTTATTATTTTTATATATACAGGCATAATGATCATATACTGTTGTTTCTATTATTTTCACAATTTACATGTTTCATTTTTATTCGGGAAATCACTATCATGTTGTTATTAGCCAATGAATTCAAACCAAATTCAAGAGAAGGGAAATAAAAGTGGTAGTGGGAAATGACACAAGGCTTATTGGAATGAAAAAAATCATGACATATTTGTGAAGGTATGCTAGTGATCTCCAAAAGGCCTGGGGCCCGAGGGTCTCGCCAGGTCCCTCGGCCACCGGGACGGGCCACTCTGGCCGGGCCCGGTAGCTCCCCGGCCCGCCACCGGGGCGGCCGGCCGGCGGCCATTCCGGCCCTAGCAGCCCCGCCGCCCGAATCCACGCTTTAGGCCCGCCCCCCGCAATTACCAAGCCCACCCAAAGCCCGCCCTTGCTCAGTTCTCGCCTTAAAAGTTCTCTCAAGGCGATGGGCTCCCGCCCAGAGGCCGTCTGCAGCCCACTCTAAGCCCCCATTTGGTGCCCCAACTCCCTCCACATGCTTTATTTTCTAGATCAGATTCAAAAGCAAATAAAAAGCAGCCAAAATTCAAAAATAAAAATACATCATTTAAAATTATTAATCAAATAGGCTATATTAAACGTACAAGCTACATATCACCCGGCTGTAAAATAAGATACATCCTAAACTGTGGTCGGGCACCTACTTATTTGTCAATCATTTGTACTTTTCAAATCCATAAAGAAAATAAAAATGGTTAACATACATTTCCAATAAAAATATTTTAATCATTATTTTCTAGCTGTGACTTTAACTATCTTCGATCCATTCATGCTTGAGACATTTTTGCTTCTTCAGATTCTCCGCCTAATGGGGTTCACCTTTCTCGAACATGATCATGTGTAATCTCTCGCCCGCTAAACTCCAATCTTTAAACATACTATCAAGCCGATTACTTGAGGTGACAAATACATCTCTTTTGCTAACCACTCTCCACCTCGCACCAAAAAGCAAACTTCCGATGCGACCAGCATCACGTGCACAAAGCATCACATCACGCAATAATGTGACAGATAACACCCAGAGATTTAATTCATGGTTTTTCCACCATTCTAAAATATCAAAATCTTCATTATCTTCAAACTGAATCTGTTCACGACCGGTATATCTATCTATATCCTGTCAGACATTTCGGGAGAACTAGTTTGCCGCTTTTGTACTTTTCAACATTTCTAAAGGGCTTTTATAAAAAGATGAGGAAAGCTTGTCGTGGATGATGATTTTATCAAACTAATATTATCACCATTTTTCTTATAAATATTATATAAAATATATACAATCTAATTTACTTCATTTTTTTTAATTTCTTCAATTTTTATTTGATCTTTTCATTGTAATAACTCGGCAACCATTCATCTAAAGCATCAAATTTTAATCTAGGGTCCACAATTAAAACCAAATATAATAAATTAAAGGTATTCCCAATATTTTTTAATTTTCTGGGTCATTGCAAAATTATCATTAAAAATTTCATAACTTAAATAATTTCAAGTTAATTCATATAAATACTAGCTATTTGCATAATGACCCATGCAGCTGATAATACACACTACAAAAATATTTGCTTGAAGGTATCAAAATTTCAAAAGATCCCGTATGTCCCACGCTGGCCGCCAATCATAAAATCATTTAATACATCAACATTCATCATTATTATTATTCTGTGATACCATTTTCCTCGGAGGCAATCATATCATTTTTTTATATTTTTGTAAAGCTTATAAGTAGAATTCATCTACTGGGTATGTCTTAAACTTATATTTTTTTCTTTCATATTTGCAATTTTGCAAACAATCAAAAATATTCATGTTTTGCTTAGAACAATTAGCTTTTATATGCAATGTTCTAATTTTTTCTAATGCTATCAACTTGTTTTAATCCATCTTTTACAATCAACAATTTAAAAATATAAAAATAACAACACGGAAATAATAATTCTTGCATGATCAGTCGTCCAGCCTAAGCAAAACTTTCTTGAGACTCCACAAGGAAATGAGTTTAACAGTATCTGTTCATCTATATCCCAATTTTCACAATGATTTAATCCAGCCCATCCTCAAAACTTGCACTCATCTATTTTATAACATAAAGTCTTATGAATATCAACAATCATCCATATATGGAAGATTATCACACGTCAAAGTTTCCAAAATTTGCTCTCGGTTTTTAACATCCATTCAATTATCTATATAATGAGCTACAGTAATACATAAAAAGCCTCTACGCATTAGCATTCAAATATCATATGTTAAAATGGGGCCTTCAAAAATTTGCAAAATATCGCTTTTAAATTCTCGCTCGTCAAATTTTTCATAATATTCTTTGGGCTAAGATACCCACCTCAACCTTTGAATTTGGAGGATTGCAATCAATGTTTGAATTGTTTCGAATAATCATCGGCTTCCATCATATTAGGTGCGTTGTTCAGCTCTTTGCCGTGGTTAATCAACCATTCCTTGACACAAAGACCATCATGTTAAAATGCTTTTAACACATTCACCTCACCCATTGCATATGGGTCTCAATATCTACATTATTCTTAATTTTACATTGTTCATTGTATCTTTTTAAATGACTTGAAAATCTAATTTATCCCACACTAAGAAGCTTGTTACAAATTTTTACATTTTGCTTTTATTTCTTTATTATTTTCTAAAATTATTTCTATTCTATCAAAAAAAATTCCATATATTTGAACTAAGTTTTTTGCTTAATGATGTACATGACTAAGAAGACGAGACACGCATCTATCCATATTAAAAATTATTAATAAAATATGTTGGAGTACTAAAAAAATAAAATAATGAATCAAAAAATAAATGAAACAAATAAGAAAAAAGGTGAAGAAATATTACTCAATCGAAGACGGGGGAATAAATTCTTTAAAATCGAACTATCGGGAGCCACCAATGCTTGATTTGAACCACCAATAATACATGTAATAATAAGTTAACAATCAAGAAAATAAGTATTAAAGAATATGAGAGCAAATTGTAAAAGAAGTGAATTCTTGAGAGAGTGAAAATTAAGAGATACTGATAAAAATTAAGAGAATTCAGGTGGTATTTATAGAGAAAAAATAAATGAAAAAAAAAACAAAACAAAGATGAGCAACTGGCCATGACCAAGGTAAGGGGGATGGGAGGATAGAGGTAGAACAACCATATGACCGTTGGGGAAGTGGGGAAAAAGGTGGGCAGTGGGTGGGGCGGTGTGGTGAAGAGGAAAGGGAGGGTTCCTAAGCAGCTCGGTTTTTCTTTTCACTTTGGGGCCGTCTGTCTGCCCTTCACTGGGCTACAATCGAAGCCCGTCATTCGCCTCATCCGCCTGGCTCATCCCCGGGTTCGTTCCACTGGTCAGCCCGCTCAAAGATAAAGCTCGCGGGTTTACGACCCGCCTTAAAAATTGTACCGGCCGCCCGGCCCGCCGACGATCAACGGCAGCTCGGCCGAACCGGCCGTGGCCTATCTGGCTGCCGGCGCCGCGGCCCGCATTGAGATGCCAAGGTATAAGGCATGTTGAATAAAGCCACACACTCACTTTAATAAAGTGGGGTGCAAATGTGATCAAGAATTTTAATTAGGCAAATGTAGATTATTTTATGAGTACAAGCAAATGAAAAATAAATGGGATCTTTGAGAAAAGAATGGAAAGCATGGGAAAACTTGTTGAAAAAGTGACTGGTCTTGGATGGGATACCTTAAACAAACTATCATGAAGAAGTGAAAATCGGTGGAGAGGCCACATTAGTGATAATTTCATATTTATATTAAATTATATATATATATATATATATATATGATGTTTGTATAATATTTAAGTGACTTTAAATTCATTTATTTCAAGATATTCCTGAGGTTGAAAAGTTCAAGGAGACGAGTCTAAAGAATTTTTCTAAGATAGAGATCCTTTAAGGATATCGTGGTCATCGGGTTTTGGTGCATGGCACCTTCAAGGACCCAAGAGAAGAGAAGGAAGAGTTGAAGCAAATGATGTATCAAACATAGAGACACCCATGATTGAGGAAAAGAGAAGAATACAATTGAAACCCACCTAAACTCTTCTAGTCAAATGTCAAAAAGAAAAGAGTTGGGAGGAATAATAAGAGAGAGGTGTATTGGCTACTAATGTGTGATCAATTTATCTGATAATTTAAAGTTTCACCAGTGATTTCATCAGTTATTGTAAATGTTAGTCATATTCCCACACTTGGTATTTGCTTGGATATTAAATATAGTGAGACCTCAAATACCAGAAAATATCAGATTGATAAAACAAAAGTCAAATAGGGAGACTTTTATTCTACTGAATGACCATGTACTTCAACTTAGTTTGATAAGGAGTCACACTTGGCTTATGTCTCGTCATTAAGTTATTTCTAGTTTTGTAACTTTGTCCGACTCTTTAATTTCATGTTATATAGTAATTCTTAAAAAATTGTGCATCAATTAGCTAGTTTTATTGCATACATAGTGAATCTTTACTTTATTTTTAAATTTTAATCATTTGTTTTCGATATATATATATATATATATATAAAGATATATATATATATATATATATATATATATATATATATATTTATATTTATTTATTTATTTAAGTTCTTAATTTTATGTTTCAGGATTCAGACAAATATTTTTATGTATCATCTTTCAATAACCATGCTCATGACCATGGTTTTTGCTTGTGGATAATTTTTGAGTAAAATGTTAAATGAAATATTGTATAATTTCTAGAAAAAACATAATTATATTTTTAGTTAAAAAAATGTAAAGTAATTAGAGAATAGTGAACTTTTAGCATGTTGTCAACAATCACTACAAATTTAGTTTTGTCATTTAAAAAAACAAGAAACAATACAAAGAATCAATTTGAATTGTGCTTTTACCATGGACAAAAATCGGAGGTTTTTGTCAGCCATATCGGCCGGTAATCGATTGCCGGCCTAAGATCAAAAAAAGATTTTTGCAAACAGATAATCAAAAGCCGGGTAATTGTGTAAAATCATCGATTTACCTAAAAATTCAAAATAATCGATTTTTCCACAAAACGCATCATGGGAGTTACACGCGCCCGCGAGGCGCTGCTTTTGGTCTAAAAATCTAAGCATTTTTTGTGCCGTTGGGGAAAAAGGCCCCAATCCTAACCTCATTATATCCCCTGCTTTTATCTAACTGTCCGCATTCGCCCACTTTTTAAAAAGAATCCAACTACATATTAATCCTAATGGCGATTTAAAATCAACCTTGATCTAACGGTCCAGGAAATGATTTAACGGATATATGATTCATGTCAGATTTGAACCAAACCAAATCCAACCAAAATAAATCATAACGGTTTTTGACAATTAATGGCTATTTTGACTCCAAAAATTGCGGTCACCCCTAAAATCATACACTTTCATTGGCAAACTCATCCTGGCCCACATCTAAGTCCATTTCACTCTCAAATAATTTTTCTTTCTTTGTTCTTTATCCTAATTTTTTAAGATCTTTGTGAATTAAGATATGTTTATTTGTTCATTAATTTTCTTTTATGCATATTTTATTTAGTTTTATTTTGGTGTTGAAGTAGTTATAATAAATATTTTATACTATAGTTTATTTTAGTTTACCTTTGATAATAATAAATATGTTAGATATAATAAGTTTGAAACTTAGACATTACAATAATCCCACATATGTAATGTTAGAAATTTTAGATCTTTTACTTAGATATCTTAATAATATTATTTTAGTTCATACATATTACTAACAATATAATGTTTAATTAATTAATATATTAATAACTAATATAATTTTTTTAACACCAAATTATATAGTTACTTAATATAATCTTATTTTTAGTTATGTTAATGTTTTTGGAAACATTTTATACTATAATCTTATTTTAGAAATTTGTTATATTCTCTTACATGTGCATATTTTATTTTTAATGCATTCTAGCTTTCTTATTTTGGTGTTGAAGTAGTTTATAATCTAGTATTTTTATACTATAGTTTTATTATAGTTTACCTTGATAATATAATTTTTAGTTAATTATATTAGTTATTTAGTTAATAGTTATTTTAGTTACATAATAAGCTTCAAACTTAGTTATTTACTATAATCTTATTTTAGTTATATAATTTTTGAAACTTTTTTATACTATAATCTATATTTTTATACAATAGTTTTATTTTAGTTTACTTTTGATAATATACTTTAAGTTAATTAATTATATTATTTTTTAGCCAATAGTTATTTTAGTTATATAATGTTCAAACTTAGTTATTTACTATATCTTATTTTAGTTATATAATGCTTGAAACATATTTTATAATATAATCGTATTTTTATACTATAGTTTTATTTTAGTTTAATTTCCATAAAATATTGTTAGTTAATTAATTATATTATTTATTTAGTTAATAGTTATTTTTAGTTATATAATGTTTCAAACTTAGTTATTTACTATAATCTTATTTTAGTTATATAATGTTTGAAACATTTTAAGCCTATAACTGTATTTTTATACTATAGTTTTATTTTAGTTTAATTCTGATAATATAATTTTAGTTAATTAATTATATTATTTATTTAGTTAATAGTTATTTTAGTTATATAATGTGTTTCAAACTTAGTTATTTACTATAATCTTATTTAGTTATATAATGTTTGAAACATTTTTTATACTATAATCTTATTTTAGTAATTTGAAACATATTACTCACATGCAATATTTAATTTTAATGTATCTGCTTTATTTTTGTTTAATTTGATAATAATAAATTAAGTTGGGATATGTTTGAAACCCTAGATATTAAACATCCTACTATTTAGTGGTTCTGAAAAACATATTACTTACATTAAAATTCTTATTATAATTATATAATGTTTGAAACTTTAGATCTTAGACATATTTTTAATGTTAGAAATTTAGATCTACTTAATGATATTAGATATATAATGTTATTATAATGATATCATATACAAAGATCACATCGATTGAATATTTTCAATAAAATCACATGTGTTTATATAATGGCTGGGCCAAGAAGTAGGTCGAGATCCGCACGTATTACAAGACCTTTGGTGTGGACATAAAATCGAAATTTGTAATTATTGTGGTTTAAGCATAAAAAGTGGTGGAATTACTCGCTTAAAGTTTCATCTATCACATACGGATCCCTATTCAAATACTAAAGAATGGGCCCAAACGCTCGCCTAAGTAAAACAAGAAATGAAGCAACTTTTAGAACATAAAAGTAAATCAAAAGCGAAAAAAACTGCTGATATGGAAGAAATTCGAGCTGAATTACAAGGCACAATGGGAGAAAAAAACACAGCCTCTAAACATGATGAGTGAAGAGGAGGAGGAGGGTGGAAGAGCGTGCATATGGGATCCGGCCGACATGCACCCCAATAAGCGAGATGAAAGGAATAGCTGAGAAGCAAAGACGTGCATCAAAGCTACAATAATGAAACCGAGATTCAGTCAGGATTTATGAGCAGGCAAAAGAAAAATAGGTAAATCTTTATACTCTAAATTCATTTTTTCACATAATTATGTATAAAATAATGTGAAGTTATTCTCTATTTTTTTGGGTACACTGCAATAGGGGCTTAGTTCACAACCAAGTGATCCATCAAGACATTTAAAGACCCAGCACAAAGTGTTCGGCATACTGAACTCCACACCGCCTAATCAGACCATCATTATATACAAGTCTTCTCACCGCAGAAACAAAAACCAAAAAATATGTTCAAAGGTGGTTCAATCAAGGAAACAATGGGACGACATTAGCAAGTTCTTCATATATGAAAAAGTTCCACTTCAAAAGCCGACTCGCACTACTTTAAGAACATGATTTTTTCGTGCACAAATGCTGTGTTTCACACACACCATGATCTCCATATGAAATATGTTTTTAATAATGACATTGGTTATCTCCATATGAAATATGTTTTAATAACCAGCTTCCCTTGAATTATATGTAGGGATGGGCATCAACCACTATGACTGTATAAATCAAAAGCAAGTACTGAAAGGTAGTATAAAGACATGGAAGCTTATGTCAACTTAGCATGCTGGAGAAATGGGAGACATATGGAGGCTAATTATGCGATGGATGGATCCGGCCAACTAAATTGGAGAGCATACTAATTCCATGGTATATTCAAAAGGAAGCACAATTTTCTTCAAAATTTGTCGATGCGCCGATAAGATTGAGACAACAAATACATATATGGTTCATTAAGGACGTTATCAAGAAAGTTGTACAGATAACGGATCGCATTTGTGAAAGCAAGAAAAGTTGTCGATGAAGAAATACAATTCGTATTGACTCATGTGTAGCACACTGCATTGATTTAATGTCAGCGACATCG
This sequence comes from Tetrastigma voinierianum, assembly GCA_016808115.1. Lineage (NCBI taxonomy): Eukaryota > Viridiplantae > Streptophyta > Magnoliopsida > Vitales > Vitaceae > Tetrastigma > Tetrastigma voinierianum. The sequence continues at coordinate 159,359 of JAEQBH010000951.1, forward strand.
TAAAGCGATGCGCCGCCGCTGATCGGAATGGCCGAAAGATAACTTCTCATTAACTTCATTTACAATCATGGTCAGGTTGTTTAAAAATGCGAGATGTGTCCTGGTGGTAGATATCGTGTATATCTCCGTGGAGCAACAACAAAATTTACAATGTAAACTATATTTCCTTGACAGTCTTCTAAAAAGAGGCTGATTCAAGAAGTCTTTATTGGCAAATTTAATGCCACCTCACAAGCTTATCGATCGAAGTTAGACATGAGTTGAAAAAGACTACGCTTGATCATCAATATTAGAGAAGGAAAGTTTCAGTCATTCATCTACGAGTAAGACTATACACAATGCTTCTCATATTATCTAAGTCGTCCCAAACCATGTCATTTGTCTACGAGCTGATTCGGCTGATGAAGGCAATGCAGATCGACTTAAAGCTAAAGAGGGTGAAACTTATCATCGCAGATCGCTTCGGGATAGAACTCTTACATCCTCTTCATGCAAAGAAGTAACTAATTAATATCCTCTTCACGATATTCACACGAATAATATTGGTGGTTATTATTATCTATACCAATTTTCAATGGCCATTGCAGCATACTATCTAAATCCACCTAATATAGACCTGGAGTTGGTTGTAACCTTGAGTTACTTCAAGCTGTTCATGATGTTTTTTCTAAATTAGATCCTAATGTTAAAGGTCTTTGTAATTTTGGAAATGAGGTAAATTAATGAGTTTCTAATTCTAATTAATTGATTCAATTCATTCGATTGATTTTTTATTTTAGATTTTTTGATATTTTGAATTCACAACTTATACTATCCCATGATGCAAAAAGGATTCGTGATAGGCAAGAATAGCTGCCAAGATCAAAAATGGTTCCCCGGTAAGTGTTAATTCTCATTATAAGTACTTTATAACTATTTATTATTATATATTGAATATAAGTAATTTTTATTGCAGCTGAATATGGTTTTTGTATGGAAACACTTTTCTCCAACATTAAGGAGTTTAGCCTTTTAAAGGTTCTTTCCCCAAACCGCATCATTCGAAAGAAATCGAGCACATTTGGTTTCAATTCATACCAATAAACAAAGAAATTCCATTGCTTATCCTAGCTCCAACAATTGGTTTTTTGTTACAACATGAAACTCATAAAGATCCGTGATATGGAGGTGCAGATCGATAAAGTCGCCGAAAAATAATTTTCACTTACTTGAAAATTTCAACTGTGCTTGGTGAAGGAGAAGAGAATCAACTATTTCGATGGGTTAGACCTCTACATTTAGATGATGAATATGGAAATCTGATCGAATTTAACACGTGTTTGAGAAGCGGTGTTAATGTTGAGCGGGTTTTATGCGAAGAAGAGTTCTATAGTAAGAAAGTTTTGGTAGAACCACGGGGACTCATTTCAACTGCTGTATTCTCGACCCTCTTTTGATCGAGTGTTGAACATAGTAGTAGACCAGTATTCTTTGGTACTTTACTACAGTTATGATGGCTCGAGAGGAGATGGGACGATGATGAAGTGGTAAATCACGGAAATGATGGTGGGGATATTGCAAATCCCACGACAAAGTCAATATCCATTGAGCCCATTCACGATGAAAATGATTTCATATATATGAGATGAAACCAGAATTACAGGAAGTAAACGATGCTGACCATTGGAAAGCCAAATATAGAGGAAAACTGACAGAAGGTGACACCATACGATGAAGTTCCGTTTTCGGCGGTTGGAGTCCATGAGTATTGGAACTTCGGTCGGTGATTCACCGAATGAGGGCCTTTCATTCTCATTATGATGGTTATGATCCTTATTGCGTCTTAGATTCTATTGAACGAGAATCATGAAATGATTAACTGTTATAATGATCACAGTATGTTGTTATTATCAAATGCAGAAGGATTTCAAGCGACATGGTTGAACTTTGAATTTACTATCCACGGGAAGTTTTGTGGGTAGTCGTGAGTTACTGTAAAGCATGTTGAAGTTGTCAATATTATCGAACACCATGTCTTGGTATGAATGTGTCGTATCAGGATGGATCCTTGCGTCGAATAATGTAATGGAGCCACATCGATCTTAATTTTGGTTCATTGTGTTGTGATGTAATTTATCAAATAAAGTGTGTCTCTGATCTTCAATAAGTGTATATTCTTTATTTATCGCTTTTATAGTTAATGATATTTATGAATTTCAAAGGAAATATTTTTGTTAATTTTTCATTCTGGAAATATTTTTGTCAAAATATCCATTGATATTTTCCAATATTTCCCTAAAATCCAAGTACCGATATATCCGTAATTACCGATATTTTGTTCCTTGCTTCTACCTTGTCAAAAAATAAAAGATAAGAAGCCACTTTGAATGTCCTAAATTACATTTTTGTGAAGTTTATGGTACTGTGGACTCGCATTTTTCACGTGCGTTCCTATACGATGTGAGACATTTGTGAAGAAAAATTGTAAAAAGATTCAAAGTCACACCATTTTATTTTAATTTTTAAAAGATGACAATAGTAAAACCTTTGTGTGGCTCCTTATTTAGTAAGACATTGTCTGCCGAAAAATCAAATTAATCAGAAGGTCGGGTTCACATATCGGAAGTCTGTAACACTAATTATCATGAAACGGGTTTATAACATGTTTAGGGTATAATAAGTAAATGTATATTTTTTTCGAATAGAATAATGTAAATCATCAACCAAACGCGTAATTAATAAGTCAAATTCAAATTGGTAGAATTGCCAATTAAGGACCCAAATGACATAAGAATAGAAGATTGTATGCCCAAGTAGAAATTGAATAAGTTCATTGCAAATAATAGAGATAGAGACACAAATGCAAAATTTGGAAAATAAGTCAAAAATGAGTTAAGCGAACATGGCGCGCTAACTCTATTGAGAAAAAGATCATCATCATCTATTTGGTCTTTGGGTGATGAGGCAAACCGGAGAAAGATTGAAGAGAGGGAGAAGGAAGGAGAGAAAGAGAGGAGGAGAGAATAAATCAAGGTATGGAATTGTTTGTATGAATTTTTGTATGGATACTTGTTTTGGGGTTTGGAATATCTCTTTTTGTGTAGAATCCTTGTTTGGAATGGTTGTTTGGTTTGGTTGTAGTCCTCAATGGAGGTAAAATTTGTATAGAGAAAATGTTGGGTTTTAGAAGTGTTTGTCCTTTTTTGACCAATGTTTTTGTTGTGTATCATATCTGATTGGTGATTGAAAATTTTAGGTAAGCTGTTTCTAGGAGAACAAATCTGCTGAAATAAACATATCCCTAAATTTGGACTCCATTGGACCCGAAAGTGATCATAGTGGTGCTTTGTTTTGAGATTAAATTACGATCTGATTTTGGAGTTCGGGAATAATTTTTCTATTTGGGCCATGATTGAGGTTCATCATCAAAGGTGGCATTCAAATTTTTAGGTCAAACTGGAGCTACAGGAAGACAATCTTCTTGAAATAAATGTCTCAAAATTTGAGTTCATTGTTTCAAAGATTCATCCAGTAAAGGAACGATTAGGTCGCTGAAATTTGTCTCAACGGTCCCTTGAAGCTGGAGTATTCAGGTTGTTTAAATCATAACTTGAGTTATCTTGGTCAAATAAATTAGATTCAAATTTACATTACAAAATAGACATCTGGAAAAACAACTTGCATGAAGAAAGTATGGTCAAATTATGTCTCTAACGTTCCTAGAAAACTTTCAAATATGGGACACAATTCCGGATTCTTATCCTGGAAATTGTCTAAGAGCAGTTCGAAATGTTTAGACCATATCCCCTAAATTAAAAGTCCAAATGACATGATGTTTGAACCATAAGAAACTTAATACATAGGGGTATATTGAGTTAGAATATCACTTTCTCTAACAATGCATTTACAGGTCGACAGAGTAGTCGAAAATGGACTTGGGAGTTGTCTAGAACTTCGAGGCAGAATTGATATGGAAAGCATTGTATAAAGGTTATATAATTGTATTGTTATAAGAAATAAGGCATCATAATAATATGATCATGATAACATGTGTTATGAAAGTTAAAGAAAATACACGTATAATTTTGTTATATGAAAAAAATTACAGTTATTTGATAATGAATATCTCATAAGTATACATGATATCAATAGTTATTCATGTATATGAGATATCTTTTTCTAATACTTGAAAGATTATTAATAAAACATAATAAAACTGATTGTCTGCTTATGACCGGGTAATTGGATAGATAGGCATGCCTATAGGGATACGGTCATTGCAGCATACAGTTTACAGATATCGAGGCCTCGTTTGGTTCGATGACATAGATCCGTTGGATCGTGCTCGCTGACCATTTGGGTCATACAGATAGAAATCACTATCTCGTACGGTGATAGTACTTCAGTATATCTGATTATTTCTGTCAGAAACACAGGTTTATGCAGGCATGAAACATAAAAGCAAATGACAAGTATACGCAAATGAGATGTATATAATATATGACGTGATATGAAGCGTAAGTATTTCTTATGTGATGATAATTATACGATTCTGAGAGCAAAAGTAAGTGTAAGATGACACGAGTATATGAAATATGATAAGAAGCGAAACATGTTATGAAAGAAAGTAGATATGAGAAATGGATAAGTATATGTAAATGTATATTTGTCATAAGTATATGCGTGTATACAAGTGGGGTGGTCTTATTAGGGTTAGAGTACGAGCCATTATTAAGGTATAAGTTTGGCACAGGTGTTTCGTTTCACGTAGGTACAAAGAGGAAACTAGAGGACGGAATGATGGCATCGGCAATCAAAGTCAGCGTCGTAGGTACCCCTTTGGAAGGTAAACAGTCTAGTATATGTATTTTTGTTTCTTTGTAAATGATGTAAATATTATAAATGTTGAACTGATTGTAATATGGAGCACATATATTTTATGTCATTCTTCTATGAGAATGAAGTACAAGTTAAATGTTTAACATTATATGAATGAACAAGCTTAGTAAAAAAAAAAAAAAATGACACCCTCGCTTGACACCGGGTGCCGAGTTGGGGGCGTCATAGGTATGATCGTGAGCCATAGGACCCCTCTAAGCCCGTGTAAAAACAGTATCTACTAAACAAGTGTAGGAAACTGTGTCAATTAATTAATTAATTATGGATACCAGGAAAAAAAAATCACATGTCCTCGATACATATATATATATATATATATATATATATATATATATATATATATATATATATATATATATATATATATATATATATATATATATATATGTACTCTTTACTATAATAGAGATCAAATTTATTTTAAAAGAGAATTCTTTGCATTTCTTATTTTATAAAAATGTTTATTAAAGAAATCAACTTGGTCAAAAGATTTATTTAATTAATTAATTTAGAAAAGGAAATTGAACTTATAACTTATTAAAACAAATGACTTTGAAGGACCTTTATTAAATACAACACATTTTGAATTTTTTATTAAAAACAAATTTTAGATTTATAAAAAAAAAACATTTTTTAGCTTTCTTTTATTAAAGAAAAAAAATTATTCTTTAAAAAAAACATGTTATGAACTTGCTTTATTAGCTCTGAATTATTAGATTATTCTTTATTAACTTACATAAATTATAAAGTTTACATGATCAGCACCGCCACAACCAACTAATATTTATAGAATGGAGTACAAGAATATATATATATATATATATATATATATATATATATATATATATATATATATATATATATATATATATATATATATATAAGATTAAACATCAATGAGAGAGGAAAAATGTGCTCAAAATGTCATACTTGTAATTTATAGTATTCCTGAGTCGTTATTGAAATCCGGTCTTCCGCTTATCATCAATCCATACTTAATCAGCAAGCGCGAGAATTGGGCCCATGCGAAAACAAAAATAAGCGAAAGAAAATGGCAGATTAAAGTAGGAAAAAGAAGGGGTTAATAAAGCCAAAATAAATATTCAAGTCTAATAATAATAAGCCTAAAAGCAATATATAAATTTATCCAATTAATTTCATTCATGTTAATGTGCCCCAAATTAATAAATAAATTTCCAAGCAAATATTCAATATGTGACTAAACTAAGCCCATAATTTCATATTAATAATTAACATAAAACATACTTTAATAAATTCACAAACAAACACATTTTTTTTTTCAATTATTAAGCTCAATTTAATTTAAAGTTAAATATCATGCCATAATATTTCAATTTCATATATATAACCTAAAAACACAATAAACTTAATTATGTCAAATTCATGGCTAAAACATTCACAAATTACACTTTGCTCAATATCTATCAATAATACTAATTTCATGCTAATTCAAAAATTAATTTAACATTCCAAGTCCCAACAAGTCTAAATATGTAAGAATTATACCCAAATATCAAATTTAATCATAAATACATAAAAACCAAGTTATCAAATATATATTAATAATACAATATGTCTTACATTATCCCAAGCCCAAATTTCTTAATAACATAATAATTAAACATATAAGTAAGATCTAAATATAGCAAAAAATGCATTGTTCAAGTCAAAATGTAAATAGTTTTAGGAAAGAAAATTACACATTTTTTTAAGACTTAAAATGTAGTTTATGTTAAAGAAAGTGAGGGAAAAAAGTGTTTTGGTGGTGAGAAAATGAAAGAAAAATAATAGATAGTGAATAAAAGAAAAGAGGAAGATGCAGTAGATGAGAGATGAAGAGAAATGGAGGGTGCTTACCCAAACGCGAGTCGCCAGCCCATTTGACCATTCGGTGACTTTCCGACGTCGGTGAGGTGGTGGTGGTGAGAAAAGGGGGAAAAAGAAAAAATAAGAAAAAAATAGAATCCAAGAGAAATGAAAAATGTGAGTTTTTATTGTTAAAGTTTACCTTAGATTTGCTTGAGTTTGGAAGAAAAATAAAGAGAAAAATGGGGTGAAGAAGGAAGAAGAAGAAGAGAGGAGAAAGAGAAGAAGAAGAGAAACGAAAATGGGGAGGAAAGGGGTAAGGTTAGGTTGGGATGTATAGTATAAATTATCTACTAGTAGTTTTATAATATGTTTAGGGTATAATAAAAGTTAAATTCGTATTTTTCGAAAATTTAAGTGTTAAATGTGAAAAATGACATAACCATGATTTTTAAATAAGTCTAAAGGGTAAATTGGTAAAATATCAAATGAAGGACTTAAAGGACATAAGATAAGAAAATTATGTGTTAAAATAGAATTTTGATAAGTTGACTTGCAAATTGAGTATAGATGAATGACTAAAATGCAAGAGCAAAAAATATGAGTTAAAAGATGAGTGAGACAAACTTGTCTTTAGAAGGAAAATATCTTATTTTGTTAGCTTTGGTTTTGGGAGCTAGGGCATACGGGTTTTGGGAGAGAATAATCCATTTTGGGTTGTATTTCTCCATCTTTTGGAGTTCCACTTGAATCAAGCAAAGAGAAAGAAAGGAAGAAGTGAAGTAAAGGAAGATTAGTTGAAGTGTTCAAAAAATCAAGGTTGGAAATTCTTCAACCTTTCTTGTTATGTGTGTGTTGGAAAATATCCTAACACTCCCATTTGTTTTGTTTTTGTTGGTTGTGTTGTTGTTTGGTTGTGACTATAATGAGAAACAATTTGTGTGAAAAAGATGCAGTAGGGTTTTATGGGAGATTCTATCAAATTTTTTTATACCCTATGTTCTTGTTTGGCCATAGCAGCTTGTGACCTCCAAACTGATTATTCCAGTTTGAAATTAAGACCATAGCTTGCCTAGAAGACCTAGATCGAATTCTGTCATAGAAACTTGAAGTGATTTGAAGTTAAATTTGTCGAAGCAGGTCCTTGGTAGGTAATTCCAATTATTTAGTCTGTAACCCAGGTTTTGTTGATTCAAATAGTTTGATTCAAATTTTTGTATAAACTAAACATCTAGGATAACAACTTTTATGAAGGAAGTATAATCAAATGTGGTCCCCATTGTTATCAGAAATTCGTCAAAGTAAGGGAACAATTTTGTCCTTGAAACCTGTCTCGAACAATCGGATGTTAGGGCAAGTATCTTGAGTTATGCAGTCAAATGAGGTGAATCAAATTCTACTTAAACTAGGCACCTAGGAGTAACTTTCATGAATAAAGTATGATCCAAATTATATCCTATGGTTCGAAAATTTTCAAACATATAACACAATTCAGATTAACATGACGTCTAAGACAATTGGATCATTTAGGCCATACCTCTAATTTAAAGGTTCAAATGACTTGATTTTGATCAATTGGAAACTTAAGACATAGGGGAAAATTGTGTTAGAAGAACACTTTGTCTAAAAACCTCGTTTACTAGGTCGAAATTTTAGTTGGAAATGAACATTACAGTATGCATAAGGGAAATATAGTCTTAAGAATTGACCAAAAGTATAACATGAATATTGATAAAACCAATGTAAAATGCTTTGAAACCCATATCATTGTAGGTTTGCTTAAGATCGGATAGTGAATGAATAGACACGTCTATTTAGTGCTTCGGCACTCTCTGTTCAGTGCTACGGCACTCTTGTATAGTGTTATGACACTTATTGTAATACCCCAAATTATACCCTAACAGTTTTATAACATATTTAGGGTATAATAAAAGTAAATGCATATTTTTTTTTTGAAATAAAATAATGTTAAAAATAAAATAAGCAAAACCCGGAATTAATCCAATGAGTCGATGGTAAGTGTAATTTACGATCAAAAGACTTAAAGGAATCTTTAGATTAGAAAATGCTATATACTAAGTTAAAATTAGATATGATTTGATTTGATAATAAAAGGAAAATTAAGGACTAAGTTGCAAAAGCCAAAAATGGGATAAGACCAAACATGGGCTTAGAATTCCCATTTGGCTTAGAAAAGTTTAGGGCATTTACGGTGGAAGAAGAAGAAGAGAAGAAGAGAAGAAGAGAAGAAGAGAAGAAGAGAGGAAGAAGAAGAGAGGAAGAGAAGAGAAGAAGAAGGAAGAAGGAAGAAGAAGTTCAAGAATTTAAGGTATGGATACTAGTTAAGGAATTGTATGGAATATGTGTAAGGAAATATCTTATAGAAAATATGTGTTTAGAATGTGAGGTATACTAGGTTGGGTTTTCCTATTTGTTGGATTAGGAATTCTTTTACCTTGCCAGTGAAGTTGTTTAGTTTTGGTTGTGGTCCTCAATGGAGGGAAAAAAATTGTATAGAAAATGTTGGGTTTTAGGGAAGATGTTTGTCAAAGGTTTTATTAAACTCGTGTTTTTGTCTTGTATGCATCACTCATCAAATTGAGTTATTAATTTACGTAATAAGCCCAAACACAGGATAACAAATCTCCTTGAAATAAGTGTATCTGAGTTGGACTCATTGGACCAGAAAAATTAGTCGAAGTGAGGCTTTGTTTTGGTCGGTCACGGATTAAGTTCGATGCGGTTTTTGGGTTTGAACGGTTTGATATTTAGGTCATAAGTTGAGTTTCACTCATCCAAATTGAGTGATTCAAATTTATGAGTAAATTAGATTTCTAGGAGAACAAATTTCCCTTAAATAAGTGTATCAATTTGACCTCATTGTTGAAAAATTCAGTGAAATGAGGAACAATTTGTCACAAATACACATCTCTCGAAGCAGATCCTCTTAATTAGAGTAATTCCTGTTATTTATTTTATAACTTAAGTTATACTAGTCCAAATAATGTGATTCAAATTTATGTACAAACTAGACATCTGGATGAACAACTTTCATGAAAAAATTACGGTCAAATTATGTTTCTATCATTCCCAGAAAATTTTCAAATATATGACACAATTCCATATTCTATTCCTAGAAACTATTTAGGAGCGGTTCTGAATGTTTAGACCATATCTCTCAAATTAAAAATCCAAATGACATGATTTTTTAACCATAAGAAACTTAAGACATATGGGGTATATTGAGTTAGAAGATCACTTTTCTCCCAACAATCCTATTTACGAGGTTAAAATTGTAGTCGAAAATGGACTTGGGAGTTTTTTGCCTCAGATTATTCAGCAGAGTGGTTATAGGTGAAATTATATAAAGGCTATATAAATGTATTATAGTAAATAATGCAACATAGTAAGTTAATCATGATAACATGTGTTATGAAAAGCTAAAGATAATACACGTATAATTTTGTTATGAAAAGTGGAAGTACGGGTTAAATGTTTATAAGAGATTATTTGATAATGAATATCTCATAAGTATACATGATATCAATAGTTATTCATGTGCATGAGATATCTTTTTTCTGATACCTAAAAGATTGTTAAGAAAACATAATAAAACTGATTGTCTGCTTATGACCGGATAGTTGGATAGATGGGCATGCCTGTAGGGATAACAATGCTGCAACATACAATTTACAGACATTGACCCCGTTTGAGTCGATGACATGGATCCCGTTTGGATCATTACATTGGCCCCGTTTGGGTCATACAATACAGTACACTTTATATATCACTGTCTCGTACAGTGATAGTACCTTCGGGTACATACAGTTCTTTCCCTTATCTACTTCTTTGGAATATGTAGGCATGACATAAGATGAGATGAAATTTTTAAAATGTTATAAAATTCATGAAACATGAAAATGATGTGAAATGCAATATGTAATTTAATTATAATGATATGAGAAGTAACATGTATTATGAATAAAATGTTATGAAGTATTGTGACGATCATTATAATGGTCGTTCATATTTATGAATTCTCACTAAGCTATAAAGCTTAGCACGAGTGTTATCCGTGTAGATATCGAAGAGGACGTTCGTGATATTCCACATACAACAAGGCCAATACAACTGTATGAGTCCATCATAAGTAGGTTTGAATCGATTTTGTAAGTGTAAATGTAAGATTTTGGAGACAGTGTGAACCTAAAAGTAAAAGTAAATGAGACTCAGAATATATGTACATGACATTGTAAATACCACTACGATGTATGTATATGAAATAAGTTTATATTTTCAAGATAATTGTTTAGAATTATATAAGTTAACATATATATAGTTCTCATATTTGTGACACTCTTTCCTATCACAGGGTGCCAAGTTAGGGCATCACAGTTATGTTACGTGGTGTAGGCATGTTCTGTTTGTGCTTCAGCACCTCTATTCAGTACTGTATTGTACCTTCGGATACCTATTGTGCTGCGTCCCTCTCATTCATTATAACTAGTCTATGCAGGCAAACATTTATATGATAAGTATTTGAATAAGGAAACATAAGAAAATGGAAGTAATTAGCTCTGATGCTAATACATAATTCAGTTATGTTCTGTAGTGTGCCTACGGGTACCTTATGTTAAGAGATTTATGTTATGTACTCTTACGGGAGATATGAATACTCTGATATGTGAATTATTTTTAAATGTATACTGTAATTGAGGACCACTAGAAGTGGTCATATTGTTATCTGTTTTCCTACTATGCTATAAACTTAGCCGCGGGTGTTTTCATCAGGTGTATGTCTTGAAGAATTCGTTAGAGACATCCGCGTCGCGGAGACGACACGGTATTAGGAGTCCACCTTATATAGGTTTTTTATTTTGTTATTGAAATGTCAATGCAATATTTTATAATAGTGGAACTTGTATGAATACAAGTAGTTGGATTCAGGCATATATGTTCAGGACAATTTAAAAACCACTACGCTGGTAGTTTTATAAGTTATATGTCATTATGAATTTATGATTGAAATGGGTCCACCAATGACAGGAAATTAGTTCTATAAGTCTCAGTCCTGTGTGGCGTCCCCTCACTTGAAGCGGTTGGGGGAAGGGGCGTTACATAGGGTATGGGTAGAGAGATAAGATATGGGTAGGGTAATGGGGAGATAAGAAAATAATAATTAAAAAAATCAAAAAATGAATATTAAACATTAATGATGATAATAATAATAATATGTGTCAATTTTGGGGTCTATAGGTACATCATGTTCTAATTTATAAAAAACATCTCAAAGATTTAAATGAAAAAAAACCTAAAATATTTTAGTTTTTATAATCTCTTGGATGCATATGAAACAAAAGTGAAAATGAGATTATAGTTCATTAGTTATTTTTTATAGTGGAGATTACATGTGAATGATATAGTGAATATTTCCTTTATTTTAAATTTTTTATCATGGTTTCATGATATATATATATATATATATATATATATATATATATATATATATATATATATGTATGTATATATGTATGTATATATATAATATAAATTTTAGTTTTTAGTTTTTAGTTTTTAAAAATTATGACTCTTTGCTTATTTATCAAAAACACTTTAATTTTATAAATGTTTAAATGTTTTTCGGTAATTTAAATTTATTATAACAAGTGTTTGTGTAGTAATTGCATCAAACACTTTAAATAATGCGCTAAGGGCTTTTTAAAATATCGTCAGCACTTAAATAAACTTTATTGAAAAAATACTTATAACATAAACTCATATCTAATAAGCTCTTATAGTACTTATTTTAGTACTTATTTTATAAGAGCTTATTGAATCAAAAACCTCTCATAAGTACTTTATTCAATAAGGTATTTGTATTTTGATGCATATTTTAAAAAAAGCACTATCATCATTACAAGTGTTTGGATGCGTACTATTCAGAGCACTTATAATAACAGAATGCGAAACATCATTATAAGCACTTATAAAATTGAAATGTTGGATAAATAAACCGTGTTATAATATTTAAAATTTTGAAAAACTATATATATATATATATATATATATATATATATATATATATATATATATATATATATATATATATATATATATATATATATATATATATATATATATATATTATATCATGAAACACGTGATAAAGAATTAAAATAAAGTAGATTCACTATATCTTAGCTATTTTATCATTGCACCGTAATCTCAGTATAAAAATAACTAATGAACTCATATTCTTTTCTTGATTTTGTTTAAGTATGCGATAAGATTATAAAAAACTAAAATATTCCTTTGCTTCATTAAAATCTTTAATCTGGAATGTTTTCTGCAGAATTCTGGAACATGATGTACCATATGTACTCATAATTATTTAAGGCTTAAGGCATACGGAGGCCAAAAAGCTCTTAGTACAAACGAAGCGAGACTTGAGCGAAGCTTTTTTAAGTGGTGCGCACCTCTTAATATAAATAAAATTATGTCTCGCCAAATATTGTCAGCCAATTTTTTTTTATCTCAATAATAAAAATACAATATAGAAAAAAGACATCAAACATAAAATCAAACATCACTAGTGTTTCCCCATCAATTTACAAAAGCGTTTTTAAATGAAAATATGGCAAAATAATAACAAACAGTTAGTCTTTCAATAAATCCACGAAATTCTGGTTAAAACAAAATAAATACTCATGGATCTGCATCAAATTCTAAATAGAGAAAATCATCATCAATATTATTATTCTCATCATCAATATTTTTTTCTATTTTTTAATTATATGTCATAATTTTTTTCATATTTTTTTCAAAAAATTTACCTATTTTTACATAAATTTTCGGAAGTTGTTTTATATTTTCAGAATTTTTTACATAATTTTTTCAAAAAATTTACCCATTTTTACATAATTTTTTGGAATTTATTTCATTATTTTTCCTATTTTTTATATAATTTTTCAAATATTTTATCTATTTTTTACATAACTTTTCATAAAGTTGTTTTCTTTTTTTTTCATTATTCTTCATAATGACATTTTTATCATTAAGATGACAAATTTTAGTCTCCGTATAAACTGTTTTTAGCTTTTTTTTTATAAATTTTTTCCATAAAACACATTGAAATAAGCCCAAAATCTCTTTTATAGAAATTCGTAAAGCGTTTTTATAAGGCTGCTGGCTTGTCCCTATAAATTTTATTAAAAGTACTTATATGAAAATATAAGCTCAAATAAAACATAGATAAGCTCTTCCAAACGCACCCTAAATGTTTAATTAAGCTATTTACCCAAACGAAACACTAATATGAATGACTTCAATAATTCAAGTGACCGAAGTAGGAGAAAAGTAAGTGAAGGGTTCAATTTACGATATGAATGCAAATATTTCATATAAAAAAAAACTTTTGTCGCCAAGACCTACCTTAATTGGTTAACGAGCAAGCATAGGAAATACTAGGGTCCTCAATCTTAATGGGGACATATTTATTTAGAATATAATATTATGATGTAATGCAAAATGAATATACACATTAAAAAAAAAAAAAAAAACTCTTTGGAACGAGATGTTTCGTACCCAAGCCCAAAATCCAGAGAGCGAGGCCCAATTGTGGAAGAACCAAGCCCTAAATCCAATGCGGAAAGGCGAGTTGGGCCTTGAGCCCTGCCCCGTGTGACCATACTCTCCCAAGCAAGCCTTTTTCTCTCCCCTCAGCAGCAGCATATCGAATACATCAATACCCTATATGGACAAATTTCTGAATAACACATTAATGTGATGTACTACAAAATCATTAAATATATATAAAAACAAGAAAGTAAGGCTCACAAATAAAACGTGAAGGTTAAAAAATGTAATTTAAAATTAGCATTTTATATTTATATTAAATAAAATCAATTAAATAAATAACATTTTCTTTGAAATAAATCGGTTCACATAAATCGTTTATTCTAAACTTTTAAACTCTAAATTTAATTTTTAATCTAAACCTTAAAATGACAAATTTGTTATTCTAGTCAATATTTTAAAATATCAAGAAAACTCCAACGGATCTTATGACATCAATAATATAGTGTCGCCATTAGTTTGTCCGAGGTTTGAAATATCGATTTCGATCAATATATCGGTGGATATTTTTATATGAGTATTGATATATCGAAAATTAATAAGAATACTTTGAAATTTATGAAAATATTTTGTAAAAATGTAAAAATAACATTAATAATCAAATATATATATTGAGATTATATTCTGTGAGGCTTTTAAAGCTGAGAATGAGATCGTGTGAACCCGATTATAATATTTGATGAAGAGGATTTAAATGTGATGAAAAAATAATAATATTAGGGCGTAGTGTTTACGATAATATTAATTATATGATCGAGCATTAATAAATGCATCAAATGTTTGACTTGTCTGTATGATCTTTGTAATTTAATTATAGCTGTTGGATTTAATTTTTGTATAAATATGACCATTAAATATTCTTTAAACTGTTAGGATCAATTCATAATCATTTGATTAAGTCATAATTTAAAATATGACTGTTGGATCGCAAATCTGATCGTTGAAGAGCATTCAAAATTTTGATGAAATCTGGATGGGTCGTCGGATCAAAGTAAATTCAAATCTGGCCCTTAAATCAATTAAAATAGCTATTAGAAAATTTTCAAAACATGGGTGCAATAGGGCCGTTAGATCATTTGTAGGAAGATCTTGACCATTGAATGTCTTTGAATATATCCCGATATATAATTATATTTTATCAAAAATTTAAGCTAACATGCTATGCGCTCGTATGTAAGTGGCGTTTTTCGCGATATTTTGAATTAACAACGGATATATCGTCGATATTATCGATATTTTCTTGAGTTGATCAGTATCGATTATATGGTCTTATCCTTTGAGCATCTTAATATCATATATCGTGGAAATATATGTATATATCGAAATTTTAAACCGTGGGTTTAATACCCATCTAACTTCTTGTAAAAAAAAATATATCTCATCCAACTTCTATTTAACTTATTTTTATAAAAAATAAAAGTTTCATATAAAACACAAAAATATGGAAAATTTAAACTTTTAAAGAACGACACGTAAACAAAAGTCATTATGAGGATCAGACGGCGGGGATGTGTTCCATTCGGTCAGGGATTTGGAATGTGGCTATTATTTTCCTTTTTTATTTTGAAACAGAAGTACTCGTCCAATCTATAAATGATCTATAAAACAGAGGCAAATGTTCTAGTACCTAGTACCTAGTACCTAGTACGCAGGGCTGCGCCGGATAAAATATCAGAGAAATGGCAGAAATTAAGTTCCATCTCCCAGCTACATTTGGTACCGAAGAATCCGAGGGGGACGACGACGAGGATGGAGTTGACTCCATGGGAGCTCCAGTTTCTTCCACATGGTCCTATCCAGAAGGGTCTTCTCTTTCGCAGCCCTAAGCTGCTCCTGCAAGAGGATGGCTTCATCATGGGTCACTTGAAAAACTCCCTCGAGAGAACTCTTGATTCGTTCTACCCACTCGCCGGCCGCCTCGGCACCGCCGTCAACGGTGATGACGACACCACTTGTTTCTTTATCAGCTGCAACGGCGCCGGAGTTCCGTTCATCCACGCAGCCGCCGACGGCGTCACCGTGGGGGACGTCCTTGACCCTGTCTACGTTCCGGACCATATCGTGTCTTCCTTCTTCCCACTCAATGGAGCTCGGAAGAACTACCACGGCGTGGCGGAGCCGCTGCTGGCGGTGCAGGTGACGGAGCTGGTCGACGGCATCTTCATTGGTTGCACCATGAATCATGTGGTGGCGGATGGAACTTCCTTTTGGCATTTCTTCAATTCCTGGTCGGAAATCTCTCGGGGATCCGATATGATATCCCGATATTCTCCGATATTCGAGCGTGGGTCTATGCCCGTACGAATTCCTCAGTCAGCACTTGTCTTTAGCGGCCTGCCATCATCACCGACACATGAAAGGGTTTTCCATTTTAGGAAAGAAACAATTGCAGGTCTGAAAGCAAAAGCTAACGCAGAAACGGCCACCGACAGGATTTCCTCTTTGCAAGCGCTGTTGGCCCATTTCTGGCGATCTGTAACTCGTAACAGGCGTCTTCCGGAGGATCAAGAAACTACGTATATGTTGCAAATAGGTATGAGATCAAGGGTGGATCCGCCATTGCCGGAGCAGTACTTTGGGGCTGCAGTTCAGGCGGGGATCGTGACAATGAAAGTAGGTGAGCTGCTCGAGCTGGGTCTGGGTCGCGTGGCTTGGAAGATGAACGAGATGATTTCTACGTTTACTGAAGAAGAAGCTTCCAAGTTCTGTGAATCATGGGCGAAAAACCCTAGGCCGGTCTTACCTAGGGAGATGGTAGTAAGCAATGCTCTGATGGCGAGCAGTTCGCCTCGATTCAATGTGTACGGTAATGATTTTGGTTGGGGATGGGAAGGCCGGTTGCGGTTTGGCAATTGGCAACAAAATCATGATGGAAAGACCACCATTTTGAAGGGTCTGAAGAAGGAAGCATTGACATTGAAGCTTGCTTATCACCATCAACCTTGGAGGCTATGATGGAAGATGCAGAGTTCATGAATGCTGTCACTCTTTGATTTTAATTTTGATGTTTAGTATTATTTTATATTTAGGGCTTGATCAGTTATTGGAATTTCAAATTTGTGTTGTTTCGATTGTGTTTGTAAGTTATTTGTTTAATAGTCTTTTTTTATTAAAAAAAAAAATGTGTTAGCTCTTTTCACTTGCAGTCCAACTATGTTGACATCAACCATCCAATCCCACTTCTACTTTCTTATTTTTCCTTCTTTAATAGAAAAATATCATTGATTGAATATGGTTGAAACTATTTTTGTTGTGACTTGTGAGGAAAATAATTTCATTGATTTAAATTAATAATATATTCATAAATATATAATTAAAATCATTAAAAATTATAAAATATTAAATAATATCCAAGTTAACTGCATAATTAATTGATTCAAAATATATATATTTGATAGTTGAATTTATATATTTGATATTATTATCATAGCATAAACATAAATAAACATCGTATCATAATAATGAAAACTAAAACATTGTATTGGGACAATATAATCATTAATTAAACCAAGACCATAATAACTACATCGTAGTAAACGATCATGAAGATTACGTGTATTAAAGCGATGATTAAATCATTAAAAAAATACAAATAAAAATCTAAATATGTGTGAAATAATTATTTTATCGAGAAAGAAAGACTTGGAAAATGTGTGAAATTGTGATTTCAGAATAACAAAAAAATCAACTTTCATTGTTTAAAAAAAAAAGACTAGCAAATAAAAAGTCGGAAAGACAATGGGAATTGATGGGGTTTGAAAAATAGGCGCGCGAGGCGCCTCCAGCCCAGAGCGAAGGAGGCAAGTATAAAACACCCAAGCCCCTGCGTCGGCCCACAGCAGCCGTTACTCGCACAGTGGAGTATTATGGATAATTGGGAAGGCTCACATCCTGTAAATCAGACTAAATCTCACCAATAAGGGAAACAAGATAATTCTCAATAATATATTATCCTGCAAATCCAATCAAATCTCACGATAGGAAACAAGATAATTTTAATGATATATTATCACCGAATCGTCGAATACTCCCTTTAAAAGGAAGGAGGGGATAATTCTCGATAAACTATTCCTTCCAATATCCCTTTCTAAAATCGATAAAGGCAATAAATATCCCATCAGTAGGAAAGAATCCTTACTACCCTCAAATTGGGAATAATATACACTATAAATGCTGAGGCCACCCGATGAAAGATCACCTTAGCTACGAGGCCAGCATCTTCATGTAAATGGCGTTCGCCTCTAAGTAGTCTCTTTTCTCACAAGGAAGAATCTGACTTTGGCATCGGAGCGGCTACGGGCAAAGCCCTCGCCGACCCCCTTTTTATCGATTTTTGCGAGAAGTCTTGTCGAGGCGCGGATCAGCGATGTAGCGATCTCGCCGGCGGACAATCAAGAGCGCATCCCGGCCATGAGCAATCGAGATCCGGCCGGCGACCCACACACGCTCGGCCCGATTCGGTTGAAAGCATCATCGATTAAGCGCGCCGTGCGTAGGAGCAGCGGTTCCTCGATAAACATAAGCGATTTCTCGATTCTTGATGGTATCGGCTTCGGAACCTGGCGGGGAGCAACGCCCGATCCACCAAGGATGCGGGACCGGCAGGCTATCGCCATTCGGCTTGAGCGCCCGCGAGGCCCGGCGCGGGGGCCCGATTGCTCACTTTGGCGAGCTCCTCTCACTGCGCGAGGCCACGGCGCGCCGAGTCGGACCGGCTCGGGCTACATTGCCGCCGGCCCGCGGCGCCGGAGCCCGCCTTTGCTCACCTTGGCCAGGCTCACCTGCTCCACACGAGGCCGGCCTTTCGGGAGTAAGACCGGCTCGGGCTACATTGCCACTCGGCCTCGGCGCCGGGCCACGCTCACTTTTGGCAGGCTCACCTACTCCGCACAGACCCTTATTTGCCTCGGGAGTCGGACCATTTCGGGCCTACATTGCCACTTTCGGCCACGGCGCCGAGCCCATGTTTGCTCACCTTGGCCGAGGCTCACCTACTCCCACACAGTAGCGTATCGGGGATTAGGCCAGAATTTCGAGTGCATTCTTGCGGCTCGTGGCGCCGAGCCCGCAGCTGCTCACTTCCCAGGCAGGCTCACCTACTCCACCTGGGGCCCGGCGCCTCAGGAGTTAGACCAGCTCAGGCTACATTGCCACTCGGCTACAACGCCACTCGGCTACATCGCCACTCGGCTACATCGCCACCCGGCTACAACGCCACTCGGCTCAATCGCCACTCGGCTCAATCGCCACTCGGCTACATCGCCACTCGGCTCAATCGCCACTCGGCTACATCGCCACTCGGCTACATCGCCACTTTCGGCTCGATCGCCACTCGGCTACAAGCGTAGCTGTCAATGCGCCCTTTCGGCTACAACGCCACTTCGGCTCGATCGCCACTTTCGGCTACATTGCCCTTTCGGTTGGGCAGCCACGAGGCCCGCAGCGCGAAGGCCCGAGTAATTCATATTGGCGGACTGCATTCCCTCAACTCAGAATGACGAGCCCCTACTATTCACAGTGACGAAGCCCTTCGCTGCGCTCCAGACAGACGGGCTCCTCCTTACAGTTCATATTGACGAGGCTCGTCCCTCAACTCAGAATGACGAGCCCTACCATTCACAGTGACGAAGCCCTTCGCTGCACTCCATACAGACGGGCTCCTTCTTACAATTCATATTGACAAGGCTCCTCCCTCAACTCAGATGGACGAGCCCCTACTATTCACGGTGGCCAGGCCCTTGACTGCGGCTCGGACAGACGGGGCTCCTTCGTACGATTCATATTGTGAGGCTCGTCACTCCACTCGGATGGGCTGAGCCCCCTTATTCCACCGATGACGAGGCCCTTCGGCCCACCTCCGGACATACGGGCTTCATTGTACAATTCATATTGACGAGGCTCGTCCCTCAACTCAGATGGACGAGCCCCTACTATTTATTGACAAGCCCTTCGTGGACTCAAGCAGACGGGCTCCTTCCCTCTTGGCCCCCACATTGAGCTTTTCCAAACAGCTCTACATGACGAGCTCCTATTATCTACACGGACGAGCTCTTACATGATCTACTGTGACTCTTATGACTCTACTTGTGACTCCTATCTACACGGACCGAGCTCTTGCTTGATGCACTGACGAGCTCTTCCCAGCCATTTCTACTTGACTGACTCTGTTATTTATGGACCCGAGCTCTTACAACGATCCTACAGCGAGCTCCTCAACCAGCTCTACTTGAGCTCCTATTAGTTATGGACGACTCTTACATGATCTACCTGGCAGGCTCCTCAGCCGGCTACATCGCGAGCTCTGTGGCCCCATGGGCCCAGAGCTCTTGTGATGCACCCGACGAGCTCCTCAGCTTGACTCTACTTGGCCCCAGGCTCCTAATGACCCACATGGGCGAGCTCTTACAACGATCTACTGTGAGCTCCTCCCAACAACTCTGTGCGACGAGCTCCTGTGTTGCATGGGCGAGCTCTTGGCCCGGTCTACAGCCAGGCTCCTCGGCTTGGCTACACTTGAGCTCCCCTGGTACATGGGCGAGCTCTTACTGTGATCTGTGAGCTCCTCCCAAAGCGACTCTACTTGTGAGCTCCCTATTTACATGGGCGAGCTCTTACAACCAGTCCTACGACTAGCTCCTCCCAGCGGCTCTATCGATGAGCTCCTGGTATTTGTATGGGCCGAGCTCTTACAACGGTATACTGACGAGCTCCCGCCAGCGGCTCTATCGCGGCTTATTGTTGCATGGACGAGCTCTTGTGATCTACGGCCGAGCTCCTCCCAAACGACTCCTATCGGCGAAACTCTGTATTTACTGGGTGAGCTCTTACATGATCTACTGGCAGGCTCCTCCAATGGCTTCTATCGGCAGGCTCCTATTATTTACATGGCGAGCTCTTACAGCCGGTCTGGCCGAGCTCCTCCCAGCGGCTTTGTCGACGAGCTCCCTGGTATTTGTAAGGCGAGCTCTTACAGCGAGTTTACGGCGGAGCTCCTTCCAGCGGCTCTGCGCGAATTTGTATTTACATGGACGAGGCTCTGCGACCAGTCTACTGACGAGCTCTTCCCAGTAGCTCTACACGGCCAGGCTCCTCAAGCAACTCTGTGCGAGCCCTTGACGCACATCGGACGGTCGGGCTCCCTCCTACAGTCGTATTGTGAGCTCTTCCCTCGATATGGACGAGTTCCCAGCATTGCCCCGACTGACGAGCCCTTCCACTTGCACTTCAAGCAGAGCGGGCTCCTTCCTACTTATTTTCATTGTGAGCTCTTCCCGGCCGATTGACATGGCGAGCTCTACTACGCATTACGACAAGCCCTTCCTTGCATATCAGGACCAGGGCCCGGGCTCCATCCTAAAATTCGTATTGTGAAGCTCTTCCCTCGATATGGGCCCGAGTTCCCCTTATTGACTGTGAGCCTTTCAGCGCCCCTTGGATGGGTGGCTCCTGCATGCTATTTCCATTGTGAGCTCTTCCCATCGGTCGACATGGGCGAGCTCCTGCTACGCTATTCGATGAGCCTTCTGCAGTCCCCCGATGCGAGCTCTTCCCAAGTTACGCCCAGCTGGCGAGCTCTTCCCATCAGCCATGGACGAGCTCTACTCAAGCATTCACTTTGGCGAGTTCGTCTACTCAGCAGTCACGCTGCACGAGTCGAATCAGCCAGCTCGTCGCCGCTCGGCTGTCGCCTTTGGGCTCCCCGCCGCCACTCGGCTCAATCGCCACTCGGCTACATCGCCACTCGGCTCAATCGCCACTCGGCTCAATGGCCCCTCGGCTACATCGCCACTAGGCTCAATCGCCACTCGGCTCAATCGCCACTCGGCTCAATCGCCACTTGGCTACAACGCCACTCGGCTCAATCGCCACTCGGCTCCATCGCCGCTCGGCTCAATCGCCACTCGGCTCAATCGCCACTCGGCTACAACACGACTCGGCTCAATCGCCACTAGGCTCAATCGCCACTCAGCTCAATGCGCCACTCGAGCTCTCGATCGCCACTTTCGACTCGATCGCCACTTTCGGCTACATCGCCACTTCGACTCAATCCGTAGCTGGGCTACATCGCCACTCGACTCGATCGCCCATTTTCGAATTTCTGTTGTGGCTAAATTCGATCGTGGAAATTTCCGGTACACAAGCGCCACTGACTCGATCGCCACTCGGGTACCTGGCGCGCCACTTCGGCTCGATCGCCACTCGTCAATTGCCCTCATTTCTGTCGCCACTCGGCTCAATCGCCCTTTCGGCTCAATCGGCGCTGGCTGTCGCCGCTCAGCTTCTAGCGCCCTTTCTAGCCTTTCGGCTCAACGCCACTCGGCTGTCGCGCGCTTTCGGCTACACCGCCTTTCGGCTCAATCGCCACTCGGCTCAATCGCCACTCGGCTACATCGCCACATCGCCACTCGGCTCAATCGCCCTGTTTACATCTCGCCACTCGGCTACGCCGCCACTCATTTCAGTCATGCTTTTCCGGCTCATTGACCCTCGGCTAAATCGCCACTCGGCTCAATCGCCACTCGGCTCAATCGCCACTCGGCTCAATCTCCACTCGGCTACAATCGCCACTCGGCTCAATCGCCACTCGGCTACATCGCCACTCGGCTCAATCGCCACTCGGCTACAACGCCCTTTCGGCTGATCGCCTTTCGGCACCGATCGCCGCGGCTCACGCCGCCCACTCGGCTCATTCGCCACTTGGCTACGCCCATCGGCTGATCGCCACTTTCGGCTGCGCGCCACTCGGCTACAACGCCCTTTCGGCTCAATCGCCACTTTCGGCTACATCGCCACTGGCTCAATTGCCCTTTGGCTGCACGCCCTCGGCTTCAATCGCCCACTGGCTCAATTGCCCCTACGGCTCGCATGCGCCACTCGGCTCGGTGCCACTTTCGGCTGATCGCCGCTCGGCTGCGCCACTCGATAAGCGCCCTCGGCTCGATCGCCACTCGGCTCAATCGCCACTTTCGGCTCGATCGCCGCTCGGCTACATGTCGCCACTTTCGGCTACATCGCCACTCATTTCCCGGTCGCCCTTTCGGGCTACAGCCTTTGGGCTCTGTAGCCACTTTCGGCTCGGTCGCCCTTTCGGCTCAGTATGGCCCCTCGATTTACATACGCCACTCGGCTCAATCGCCCGGCTCGGCTCAATCGTACTTTCGGCTACACACGCCAGCGGGCTACATCGCCACTCGGCTCAATCGCCCTCGGCTCAATGGCCCCTCGGCTACATCGCCACTCGGCTCAATCGCCACTCGGCTCAATTGCCCCTCGGCTACATCGCCACTTCGACTCGTCATGCGCTCGGCTCGATCGCCGTCAATTTACATCGCCACTCGGCTTCATCGCCCACACCGACTCATTCGCCACTTTCGGCTCGCGCCCTCGGCTCAATCGCCCACTGGCTCAGTGTCGCCCTTGGCTACATCGCCCTTCGGCTTAATGTCGCCACTTGGCTACATCGCCACTCGGCAATCGCCCATGGCTGCAGCCACTTGGCTCAATCGCCACTCGTCCTAACGAGCTCTTCCCATCACACAGCATGGACGAGCTCTGCTCGAATATTCATTAACGAGCTCTTCCCATCACTCAACATGGGCCGAGCTCCTCCTCGAAGTTGATATTCATTCATACAGGCTCTTCCTGTCACTCAACATGGGCGAGCTCTTATTCTCATGGACCGAGCTCATGCCAAAGCGTTCACTCAGGCCGGCTCTTCCCGGTAGGTTCACTTGGGCGAGCTACACTCGGTGTTCTCAGAAGCCAAGCTCTTCCTGCCCGAGTTCACAGGATAAGCTCCGGCTCAGGCTGTTCACATTGGCGAGCTCTTCCTCGAGTTCACACGGGCCAGTTCCACGCCTCCTATCAACATTGAGCTCTTCCTTGGTTCCACGGGCGAGCTCGCATAACTATTCACATTGGCCAGGCTCTTCTGCCCGGTTCACTTGGGCGAGCTCACGCCCGGCCGATTCGCGGAGCGAGGCCCTGCCTCCTATCAGCATTAGCGAGCTCTTCCGCCGGTTCGCACGGACGGCTCACACCCGATATTCATTGTGAGCTCTTCTGCCCGGTTCACTTGGGCGGGCTCACGCGGCCGATTCACTGGCGAGCTCACTATCCGGTGGCCAGGCTCCTCCCGGCGGTTCACGTGGGCGAAATTTCCGTATTGCGACGGCGAGCTCCTCGGCGGTTGCGACGAGCTCTACCCGACTTCTCATCATTTCACATTGGCGAGCTCCTCGGTTCCGCATGGATGAGCTCCGCCCGAGTTTCTCGGCGTTCACATTGGCCAGGCTCCTCCCGGCCGGTTCACATGGGCGAGCTCTGCTATTTATTCGCAGCGCCCAGGCTCCCCTCATCAATACGCATGGGCCAGCTCCCTCATCAATACGCATGGAGCCAGGCGCTCCTCGAAGCGGTTCACATGGGCGAGCTCAACGGCTGCGCGTGGCGACGCCTCCGCGCTGATAGCGGTCGTGCGGCTAAAGAATCATTTCGGGTTATACGAGTTGGCCAGATGGTGAACAACAGCTCGCCTTGGCGACCTCGGTAGCGGGTCATGCGGCCCGAGAATCAATTCGGCTCATGCGTCGGCCAGTGGAAATCCCGGCAACTTCATAGCGGCGACCTCGGCGAAGTCGTGCGACTGGGAATCGGTCGGCTCGAACAAGCTAGCCCACTTTGAGAAGCCACACAGCGACTCGGTTGGCTTGAGCAATTTCTCAATTTCAGGCCTTCCCGATTTAGGCCATTCGATTGAGGAGCCTTGAGCCGAGCGGTCGGAGGATATTCTGGAAGAAATGGCGCGAGAACGAAGGTCATCATTATCACCGGACATACTTGACAATAGCGCAACAATCGTGAGGCGGCACACTAATCGCACCCCGTCTGAAGCTTGATATAGCCCTTGCCGGCGCATGTTGTGCCTTGAGTACAGAGGCCAGCCCGATGGGGTTTGAAAATATAAGTGCCCTTGAGGCCTACTCACTAGGCCCAAGGAGGCAAGCCTATAAAACACCCCGAGCCCCTAATGTCATTTAAAGCGAAAGCCCGGAGTCCGCTCCACTGAGTAGAGTAGTATGGATAATTGGGAAGGCTCATCCTGCAAATCGGACTAAATCTCACCAATAAGAAGCAGAGATGATTACCGATAATATATTATCCTGCAAATCGATCAATCTAAATAAAGGGAAATGAATGAATTAATGATATATTATCGCATGAATCCGATGAATCTGTAAAGAGAGGGGATAATTACCGATATTATTCCTTGATATCCTTTGCAAAATCCGATAAAGCGATAAATATCCCATCGATAGGAAAGAATCCCTTACTACCCTGAATTGGGAATAATATCTGGCCCCATAAATACAGTATTTGGCGGCGGTGAGTCTTGTATTTCTGAGACCAGCATCTTCATGTCTGTGCATTCGCCCCATACAAGTGATGCTAACTATCGGAAGAATCGAAACTGGCGTGGGACGGCTACGGGCAAAGCCCTCGTAGGCCAGCACCACTCTCGATTTTGCAGGGAGAGTCTTGCGTGAGCGCAACGGATGACCCGATTGTGCGATCCTCTCCTCGGTGAGACAATCGAACTGCATCGTATAACAATCGAGGTCATTGTGTACATGTGTCGTGGTCCCGGTTGAAAAAGCG
The DNA here is from genome assembly GCA_016808115.1 of Tetrastigma voinierianum. Lineage (NCBI taxonomy): Eukaryota > Viridiplantae > Streptophyta > Magnoliopsida > Vitales > Vitaceae > Tetrastigma > Tetrastigma voinierianum. The sequence continues at coordinate 185,357 of JAEQBH010000951.1, forward strand.
TCATCGGGGAATAAAAAACTATAATATGGTTGAAACTAATAAGCTCCAAATTCTACAAAATAATAATAATAATAATAATTTAAAGACAACTGTCTCCATTTCGGCATTTGATAAAGATATAAACCGAGGATGGGCAGAAGAAAAAGACGTATACGTAAACCTAAATGTAAATACAAAAGCGTTACGTCGAGTCAGGTGATGACTTGAGAAGGACTTGTCCTTGTATCCTGTTGGCGTTAAGTGGAGAAATTGGGTGATGGGAAGAGATTGTATGTACTCCAAAGAGTTTTATCCAAATATTTTATGATGAACAATTTATAAGCTTTGAAAAACACATGAGAGGTTATCCTAGTATTTTAAGAAATGATCTCTTTCCTTACTATTTATTTCCTAATTTTTGGTATGTCAGCATTTTCAAGTTTGGAAAATACAATTTTTCAACAGTTATCTCTTTGCAAACGATGGGAGCAGATGACACGATAAAAGATATTCTCGGAGTGAGTTTTGTTGTCCTTGGGTTTTCATGATGAACATGACAAGACAGGAACAACGAATTTTGATTAAAATTTCAATTTTCGGAACTAAATACCTGACTATTGGTTGCTGTTGATATTAGCCAGTTCTTTTTAAATTAAACAAAAAGAAAGAAAAATTTGTTCTAATAATGATTTTCTTATGATACTTTTAATTATTTTTAGTTAATATTTAGGAATATTTTACAAATAATTAATTAAAAATACATAAGAAATGAATTGATAATAAATTAACTTTTAAATAAAGTGGTCATCGTTGTTGTGAACTCGCATTTTTCACGTGTGTTATCACTCAATGGTGAGACTTTTTTTTTTCATTAAAAAACCATTTTTAAAAAATGATTTTTGGAGTCGGCCACTTATTTTAGTATTTTTTTTCATAGGAAAAACAAAATAAAAAATAAAAACCTTAATGCGATTTCTTGTTTAAAAAAGACATGTCTACTTAGTAAGTGAAATTGAATGTCATTATTCTGCACTGTTAGGAAGGAATGCAGTGGTGAGGTCGTAGTATCGTACAAGCTTGCAAGAGTCGAGTCTGCAATAATTCGATTATATTGTAATTGATGATTGATTAAGCCCAATAGATACAAAAACTATCCCTTATAATTACACAAGTGTACATTAAAACATCAACAAATAAATAAATAAACAAATAAAATTGATTTAGAAAGAATATATGTACCTTGAGGGAGCGTCGTAAAAGCCTTATCGATAGAAAGCGATATTAATGCGATACTTAATATGAAATTATTCATTATCGAATTATAGGAAACAAATTGTACATCTAATGTAAGGTTATTTAATAAATGATGCATGAGATGTCGGGTCTATCCAAACATTATATGTTGGAACCAATTACTTCTGAAGATTGCATTTTATATAGGCTATACAATTAATCATATGTTTGAAATTTTTTAAAACTGATTTGAAATTGAGGTTTTGAAAATTGAAAGTTTGAAATTTTGGAAATTTATAATTTTGAAATGAATTTGAAGTTTAAAATTTTGAATTAGGATTTTGAAATTTAATTTTTAAATTAAAAACTTGAATTTTATAAATATGATATTTGGAATTTAGAAATTGAGATATTTGAATTTTTAAATTATGAAACTTTGAATTTTGGGATTGTGAAATTGTAAATTTGAAATTATAAACTTTCAAGTGTTGGAAATTATGAGACTTCGAATTTTTAGATTATGACACTTAAAATTTTGTAAATTGGAAAAAAATGAAATTGAAAATTAAGGGGATTGAATTTTAGAGTTGAAAAATTGAATTTTAGAATATGAGAATATGTGAATTTGAATTTTTGAAAATTTGATATTTAAATTTAAAAAAAAAATGAGGAATGAAAAATTAGTCTTGAATTTTTGGAATACTTTGAATTTTAAGATTAAATTGAAAAAAAAAATGAATTTTAGAAAATTATAAATTGAATAAATTAAGGGTGGAAATTTGACGGGCTAAAAAGTTTATCAGAATAAGACTTGGTTGAATAACCAAATGGGTCGGTAGACTAACCTAAGGGGTTGAGCCTAGATAAATTAAGCCTAATAAGTTAGGTCTAAGTAAGTGGGTTGTAATAGATTGTGTTTAAGTATGTTGGGCCTAGACTAATGAATTATGCCTAATTTGATGCGCCTAAGTATGTTAGGCTTAGACTAAGGTGGCGTTTGTTTTTTGACTTAATCTTTGAAGGTGAATATTTGACGATGCTTCATTTGTTTTAAATTTTAAGCGACTTATTCTTTGAAATTTTTTAAAAAGTTACGAATAGAAAAAGTGAAAATATTTAGGCTTTTGTCGAGAAAAATCGTTTTATAAAAAATAAGAAAAAGCTCAATCGTTGCCCAACAAAAGAATAGCCTTATTATGCATTCTTATGGATGACAACGGGAGGTTTGGGACGGGCGTCGTCTAAGGCCGACTTCCGTTATTTTGATTAAACATGCCATTTAAAATTAAACGAGGATGGAAGCGAAGATGGGAAAATTCCCAAATTCACCCCGTTTACATTTTATTTTTGTTTTTATTTTTAATTTTAATTTTTTTTATATTTGCTTTTATTTTTATTAAATTAAAATTAATATTTTCATAAAAATAAAAATATTATAGATTTATATATTATTTATTAAAAACAATTATAATAATAATTATTATTTATATTAAAGGAAATATAAAAATAAAATAAAAAATTATTTTTAAATATAATCGCGAGCTTATTATTATTATTTTATATATATAGTTTCATATTAGCTTTCATTCGAGTTGATTTATACCCACAGAAACAATTTATTTCTTTTCGGTTCACTTTATTTTTAAATTAACTTAGCGGCCGTTTCGCGAAACTTTAGTTACTAAGTAAAAATCTTTGTCCTGCAAATCAGTACTAACAAACATCGCTCCAAATCGAAAAATTTTTAAACGTCTTAGAATTCGACCGAAACTTTTCTAGGTCACTAGATTTCACGAGGCAATTTGCGTGCGATCCGTTTCGTCATCGAATCTGAGAGAATTTTATAAGGCTTCACTGAACCGCTATGATAATTTATTATTTTTTATTAACATTTTACCATTTTTGAAAATTTAATTTCTCGGGTTTTCTGAGAAAGTAACAATAGAGCAGTGTTGGATTTGAAAAAATAAACTCAAGCCAGATTAAAAGCAGATTAAAATTCGATTAAACATATGTGGCATTAAGGCGAGACGGAATGGGGCAAAATAATCCGTCCCGTTGTCATCCTACTCACTACCTAATGTTAAAAGCAAGCAAACATCTTATCTTTATTAAGTGCTATTCAGCATTAAGCTCAAAAAAAGTTATATTCAGCATTAAGTAAAAAAAACAAACACCACCTAAGGGTTGAGTCTAATAAGTTGAGCCTAAATAAGTGAGGCTTAAACTAATGGGTTGGGTCTAAATATGTTGGGTCTAAACTCATGAGTTAGGTCTAATAAGTTGGGTCTAAGTAAGTTGAGCTTAAACTAATGAGTTTTGCTTAATTTAATGGACTTAAGTATGTTGGGTCTAGACTAGTAAGTTTGGTATAATATGTTAGGCTTAAGTAGTTGAGTTTAAAAGCTATTAGGTTGGGCCCTAAATATATAGGGCCTAGACTAATAGGCTCAAATTAATAGATAAATTATTATTGTCATAAGTCCATAGTCTCAAATTAGCGATTAATATACATATTCAATTTTGATAAATTCTACCAACACAAATTTCATTATAATTAATAAGTCTCATTCAATATAAGTCCACAACTCCAAGTACCTAATCAAGATATAGACCAAATTTATAATTGCAATAACAAACAAAATTTTCTAGCAATTAACAAGCTCAATTTAAATATTTTATAATTTTAACCCTAATCCAAAAATAAAGAATTATAACATTTTAATCATACTAAATTAAATAAAAATTATTTCAATTAATAATTCCAAATGTGATAACTTAGGGTAAATTCAAATATTACAAAATATAATTTTCCATTATTCAAGATCAATTTCACATATTAAAGTCTAAATTATATCTAAAAAAACTTCTAATTTAATATTTGATAATCTAAAGTGTATGTAAATTTTTTCAAGTTAACTATTAACAAAAAATATATAATTACACATAAATAACACAAAATTAAACCCAAATATAATAAAGTAAGAGAAAAATACAAGATTCAAGTTAATTACATAAATTTCACCAACAACAATTTTTCATATCAACATACATAAATCTCATAATAGCCCATAAAAAAAAAAAAAAACAAATCCCACAAATATATACATATATGAATTTTATGCTAAAGAAAATGTGTAATGAGTATTGACAAAATGAGGAAAAAAATAAATAAATAAATAAGGTATGAGTCTTTTACCTTTGTGATGTTTGGTTGAATTTGCTTCTTTTAAGAGTAAAAATTGATGAGAGAAAAAAAAAGGAAGAAGAGCCCAGGGAATGGGGAAGAGAGGAGTAGGAGAAGAGAAGAGAGGGAAGGAAGGAGAAAAGCAGAGAAGGAGAGAGAGAGGGGAGGAAGAAGCCCGGTTGGGAGAATCCCAGTGGAGAGAAGGGGTTAGTTAGTTAGGGTATGTCCATAGAGGATGGGTGGAAAGAGAAATATGGAGTAAGAGAATTGGGAGATTTGAAAATAATAATAATAATAATAATAAAAAAAAAAAGAAGTAAAATTTAATAATAATAATAAAAATAATATATGAGCAAATTTTGGGGTCTACAAATATGTCCATATTTGATAGAGTTCATGAGTGTAGCAAATGTGAATTGTGAAATTCAGTGGAAGTGTGAAAAGTAAGTGAAACGAGGAGGAGACTCTATCGAGAATGATAGGACCCACAAAGTGTCCTGAAGAACACTAACTCTCTTAAACTCAAGCACCTAAAAGGAGTTATAAAAAAAACATCAAAATGACAAAACAACCTAGAGGCCAGCAAAGTCATGATATAGATCCAAACTCTCTCTAAGAAGGTCCTCCCAAAGGTAAAACCTATATCGAAACCTGAAACAAGCGAAAATTGGTCGGCCCATGGGTGATAGAACGGTCATGTGCACTGTGTAGTGATCAATACCCGTCATGGACAAACCCATGAGCTAGTAAGTGGAAACCGACAAGCAGGAAATAAACTATGGTCAAGGTGCGGTAATGTGTGTCTGAATATTGGTGGCGATATGCGATAAAGGCGAAATGAGTGAGACTATGGTGAAAGGCATCGGAATGTTTGGCACGAAATGAGGAAACCTGGTGAAGCATAAACGCCTTTATTGATTGTATAAGGTAGGCGAAGTCACGAGCGCTTGATATCGCGAGGAGAAGGCCAGTTTGAACGTCTAACTACGGTGCTAGCAAATGTGATACATATGAAGTCTAAACATCTAATCCATATGAAGGCAAAGTACGAGCCTTGATCTGTAGAGACGAGTACGAGACATCTTGGCTGTGGTCTTTAGCACATGTGATGCAAATGAAATGCGATTATCTTATCCATATGAAGGCGAAGTCGAATGCGGTCATAGAGCGAAGTCACGAGCGTCTGACACTACGATGCTAGCGTGTGATGCGGATGAAGTCGAAACATCTTATCCATATGAATGTGAAGTTTGAACCGCATGATATGCAAAACAAAAGTTTGAATGTACGATATGGAGATAGTAAAGCGAAGTTAGAGGGTATGCCACTAGTATGACATCAATAGAAACATACAGTGAAGTCCAAAGAAATATCATGCTGTGTGGCTCATATCCTCACTTAAGAAGCTGTTGAACAAATGAAGCCACCTCCAAAATGATCCGAAAGATAAGGGATATGCCACTGTAATGGCATCTATCAAAACATGATGAAATCCCCAAAATGTCAAAACAAGACTCATCCTCGATAATATTTGTAAGAGCCCAGATAAAATTCAATTTACGGAAAAATGACAAAATCGTAATTTCGGTCAAAACCGAAATTTTTCGTCTCGGATAGCCAAGCAGTTTCCACGTTGGAATCGTCTACCGCCAAAATCTAGCTACCACGTCGAATTTCGTCAGTGCGAGACGGTCGGAATTTACGTTTTTCGAGCATGTCAGTATCGGGTGTCGGAAAAGCGACATGAAAGTGACAAAAGTCACCAATAACGTAGTACTCATGTGACCCACGTGTGCATGAGTAGAGAGGATGAATGGAAGGAATCGAGATAGTCTTGAATGTCGAAAATCTAAGATTTGAAGGCATTAGGTGAATAGTTAAATGATAATAAGACAAAATAGTGTATGATGTCATCCTCTTCAAATTGAAAAGGGGAGAAAACGTGAGGGAGAGGAAAACGGATGCAGTAGCTTAGGATTTTCATATTATAGAGAGAGAGAGAGAGCACCTTCTTTCTAGGTTTCTGGCTAATCCGACCGTCGAAATTCTTTTTGGAAGCGAAGGGAAAGTTATTCTACGCATGTCGAGGACTACGTGGGCGGAGTTTCGGGAGTTTGACAGAACTCAGGTGGTGGGGTTTCATCCTACTTGAAGTTACACTTTGTTTAAGTGTTTGTGGATGTTTCGGTTGGTTTGAGGCACGAGCAGGTTGTTTGATTGGTCCCAAAACTTGGGGCCGGGTAGTGGGGATTTTAGAGCTCGTTTTGGGCTGATCCGTGGCCAGTCTGCAGTTGTTTGGGTTGCAGGTTGTGCTTTGTGCTATAAATGTATCATTGGTTGTATCTGGTGGAAATGACCATGAAATTAGGTTCATAAAATTGAATCGATGATTGGATGATTGTATGACGGTAACGGGGTTTCAATTCGCGTGAATAGTATTACTTAAATATTTTGTGAAATAATGTGTTTTGTTGAGTAATTCAAATCGAATTGCTTGTAGTTGTAAATTAGCCCATGTGAGCTAATTTTTGGTGAAATTGATGATGAATGTGCATAACATGTTTTATGTGCTTTAGTTATGTAAATATATGCATGATGATATATTTGCATGTGTGATTCGAATTGTGTTGAAATGACATAATGCATTTCATATGCACGGGATAAGCTTTAGGAATTAGGTGTGAGTGCGTAGCGTAGGTTTACGAAAAGCGAGCGTGGTTACGAAGGAATTTGCAGTGTTTTTCGTAGAATGGGGTTGGGAGGCAGTCAGCCGGATCATTTCGGATGAGGACCGTAGCATTGCGGGAAATTCTCGACACATTCGCCTCGGGTAGTCCATATTTTCATAGCGATGGTTGTGTAATTTGAAAACAACGAGTTTTTGTTTTTGAAAATGATGTTTTTTCATGCGTGGAGCTTGGCGAGGGTGTGAAGTCGGTGAAGACTCGGGACATGGTTGATCATTTAGACATTCAAGTAGGATCACGAATTTGCTTGAATGTGTGTTTACTTTGGATCATTGCATATGCACTTAGGTGGGGAGTAACCCATTTAGGGTGATTCCACTACTGGGCATTAGCTCACCCTGTCGAGGGAACATTTTTACAGGTACATGGAGCGTTTGAGGAGACGGCTCATCCTAGAGGCCGTTTAGAAGAAAGTCGGGTTGTGACTTTTGTGTTTATGATGTATTACATGTATTAGAATTCTAGAATTTTAATATATGTTGTATAAAGTGATGTACTAACTCTTAAACCATGTGGTATATTTTGGTTGGGATAACGTTGTTGTGAGTATTAATGTAGGGGCCCAAGTGGCCATTTTTACTCATTATAATCATATATGAGACCCTGTGTGGTCATTGATGTTGTTTGGGACAGGTTTTGTATTTGGGTAAAGCTCCCCGTACAAAGGAGACTACGCGATTTCGTGAAGTGTCGGGTCACCCGACATTCCACAGTATTCCAGCGGAGTTGACGGGTTGTCAACGGGACCCGGGTATGAAATCCTAATAGTTGTATCACCGCAAAATAAACAAATTCTTGATGATCTGAGGATAAGAGGATGATGCCTAAGTATGACATCATATGTCATCCAGCTAAAGATGTGATAGAGACCCCCAAATATTAAAATATGGCTCGACATCTCAGCAACAATCTGTCTATACAAACAAACAAATCGGATGATCGACATATAGAAGTATGCCACTAGTATGACATGTCGAATCGATCTAAATCTGCATCCCCGATAACCAAGAGCAAAATGGATCCAAACACTATTAAGGCATCTCCTAGAAAAAGCCACATGATAATGTTCAGATATCGACTAAGTCTCAAATACCTATCCAAGTAGATGTTGTCAAAGAAAACGTTAAATTCCATGGTCTCAGGGTGGTCTTAAGACACGGACCGTAATGTAAGCTTAGGGTGATAAGGTAAAAGAAATGAAGGGAAACTAAGCTCAAACACCCAATGATCAACCCCATGCCCTCGTGTGGAATGCCATATGCATAAGAAGTCTCATGAGCCATGAACACAAGAACATCCACTGGAAGTGCTAATATGTGATGTGATACGAAAAGTGTAACATGTGGTGAGATAAGTAAGAGGAAAAGGATGTTGAGTGAAGAGCATCAAACTCGGAAATCAATAAACATATGAGGGTGATAAATGTGAAAATGAGAGTATGAAGTCAAGAAGATAAATAATAGTAAGAAAAAACTGATGATGATATGATAAATATACCCAAATCACTACATGGGGAAGACCTGTCATCGACAAATTGGATGATGAATATGACACTGACTCGGAGCCCTTATGAGAGGATCAGTCATCTCACATACCACTAATAAAATCTCAAAGTAAGCACATGATACTGGGATCTCGTGAAGCTCACATACGAACTCCCACGAATAACACATACACTCAGAACAATGACCCTCATAAATCCATATACGTACTCAATGAATATTGATACTAAATACATACATGTGCACATTTATATATATATATATATACCCAATATAAATGTGTATTGGGTATATATATATATATACCCAATATGAGGAAAAGGATGTTGAGTGAAACATCAAACTCGAAATCAATAAACATATGAGGGTGATAAATGTGAAAATGAGAGGTATGAAGTCAAGAAGATAAATAATAGTAAGGAAAAAACTGATGATGATATGATAAATATACCCAAATCACTACATGGGGAAGACCTGTCATCGACAAATTGGATGATGAATATGACACTGACTCGGAGCCCTTATGAGAGGATCAGTCATCTCACATACCACTAATAAAATCTCAAAGTAAGCACATGATACTAGGATCTCGTGAAGCTCACATCACGAACTCCCACGAATAACATACACACTTTCCAGACAATGACCTCATAAATCCATATCATTACTCAATGAATATCGATACTAAATACATACATGTGCACATTTATATATATATATTATTATTATTATTATTGTATTATTATTATTATTATTATTATTATTATTATTATTATTATTTTTACGCATAGACTAAATAAAACAATGAGACAAACTGATATGGCGATAAACAAACATATCTCCAAGCGTGAAGGTACAATAAAACAACTCCAATGAAATGACATAAGTCTCTCAAACTAAAAGTCTCTGAATAAATATCGATGGAATTAGTGAAGGGATGACACGACAAACCCCCATGCAGTAAAATGAATGGATCACCAATCTAAGTGGGAAAGAATGAGATAGAACAAGAAGTCAGATAGAAGGAAAGTGGTGAAAACATATAAACTATGAAATGAAGCGGATACAATGAAATGAATGTAGTAAGGCGATGTAAAGAATGTGTCAATGTGTTCATAACTCATAAAATCCCTAAACTAAGGCATCCACACATCAGAGGGCCCCTATCCCAGGTATGAAAAGGTAAGTAAGGCTATAAGAGAAGAAAAAAAGCCAAAATGCGTGCATGAAGCTCAATGGGCTAGCAACTGTAAAAAAAGAAGTGAGTAACAAGTAATAAGGTATATGGCTAACCGAAATGATGACCACCCATCATGCGACCATGGTCTCAAACGTAAAACTTTTTTAGTTGATCCACGTTGGTTGGGTCTAAGAATTGGTTTCCATCTAAGTCCATCAACCATGCAGCTTCCTCTGGGGTCAACTCTCTAATAATGTACGGTCCGCTCCAATTGGGTCTAAACTTCCCTCTAGGGTCGGTGACCAATCCTCTGAGGACTTTCAAAACCAAATCGCCTCGCTGTAGTGGTATAGGCTTGACCCGCTTTTTGAAAGCGCGGGCCATCTTCCTTTTGTAAGCCTAAATATGGTCAATAGCTCTCAATCTCCTCTCATCTAACAAGCTAAGCTAATCAAACCATGACTGAGCCCACTCCGCCTCTGAAATCTGCTGCTCTAGGGCTACTCTCAAGGATCCCATCTCTATCTCAAAAGGCAAAACTACCTCCATGCCATAAATTAGAGAGTAAGGTGTGGCTCCTGTAGAAGTGCGAAAGGAGGTGTTATAAGCTCATAATGCGAAAGGAAGCTTCTTTGACCAATCTCGATAAGTCCCAATCATCTTGCGCAGAATCCTCTTAATATTCTTGTTCGTGGCCTCCTCTTTGCCCCATTTGTCACGACTGTCGTAGGCGATATATGTAATAAATTGTCAGCATCACCCTTGAAATGCACACCTGCATTAGATATCAACTCATGGGAACCCCGTATCTATGAGATGTCTGCGATACGATAAAGGTGGCCACCTTAGCCACATTTAGCTTTGCATAATAAGTGGCCTCTACCCACTTCGTGAAATAATGTCGATAGAGTGCGGGATCGACTCATGACCCTTTAGAGACTTGGTGGAAATCTTCTAATAACATCTATGCGGTAGCGGCGAGTGAGGTCCCATCGTACAACTACGATGGTGGAACGTGTATGAGATCTCCATGCATCTGACACTATGTACATCTCTAAACAAACTGACAACAATCGGTCTCCATGGTCAACCAAAAATAGCTAGTCCTCATAATCTTACAAGCCAACATATGTCCTCCCATGTGGGGCCCACAAACTCTATCATGGACCTTTCTCATCGCGATTCATTTGAATCGATCTAAGCACAACAATAACACACAATCAGCTGCACATGTCTATATAGTGTCTCTCCATATATCACAAAGTGGGTGGCCAGCTGTCTCAAAGCTCTCTTGTCCCTGACTGTCACAGTCTTAAGGTATGTGCCATATTTAAGAAACTAATAAATATCATGATACAACGGCATACCATCCTTCGAGCCAGGCTCGTCAACTAAGCGACAATAATCAGAAACAATTTTAGTCTCAACTAGCAACGGGTGAACTACCACACCCTCAGGAATGTCAATCATGGAAGCCAAAGTAGCCAGAGCATCGACAAACCGATTTTGCGCTCTAGGTAGGTGAGTGTAGCTCAAGTCGTCAAATCTCCCGACTAGCAATTCTAAATAAGCATGATATGGCCTAAGCTTCACATCTCTGGTCTTCCAATCACCCTGGATCTGTCTAATCACTAGATTAGAATCATTGAATATCCGTCCTTCAATCGAGGCTTAAGTGCAGTCTCTAACTGGGATACATGCCTCGTACTCATGATATTTGTTCGTGGCCAAATAACGATCAGAAAGGTAAAACGAATTGATCTCGGGATATGATCACCATGTAGAAATCAATAGAACACTGTCCATATCGAAATGGTTGGCTGCACCATCTAAAGTACATGCGCCAACCATAAAAACTAGTCACCCCTGCAATTTTCTCATTCAAAAAATCATCATCAATCACTCTACTATTGGTAACCGAAAGTGAGGCCAAGTGATATGCTAATACACTCCCTTTTATAGACTTTTGAGTGACATACTGAATATCAAACTTTGTCAAAAGTACAAGCCATCTCATAAGTCTGCTCGTCAAAACTGGTATGTCAAACAGATATCTTAAAGGATCTAAAAGAGAAACAAGTTGCATGGAATATTCTTTCATGTAATGTCTCAATCTCCAAGTGGCCCAAACTAAAGCTAAGCAAAAGTGCTCAATCATAATGTACCTCATCTCATACTTTAACATCCTCTTACTTAGATAATGAATGGCTAAACCCTATAGGAATCATGAGTTGGGCTAACATACACCCCAAAGCGATATATGAAACTGACAAATATAACAAAAGAGGTCGTCCAGGCATGGGAGGTACCAAAACAGGAGGGTAAAGTAAATACTCTTTAATTCGCTCAAAAGCATTGGCAGCTGATCATCCACAAACCTTGAACTGTTTCTTCCTCGAGTTGGAATGGGCTCACGAGTATGCGCGATCCCAGCGGTAAACTGTTGATATATTGCAACCTACCCAAGAAACCCCAGATCTCAGTCTCGGTCTGTGGTGGGGACATGTCAAGGATAACTCTGATCTTATCAGGAACTGCCTCAATACCTCTGTCACGCCCCCATTCCCGATCCGACCCGAATGGCGGATCAGACAGTCGGGTGCGGTATATCTTTGGGACTCATTGACTGTTCTTTCTCGGAGGCGAACTTATTACTGTGTACATACAAACAGTTTATGTAATAACAAAAATCATTTTTATATATATAAAGAACTACTGCAGGAATTATTGTCCCTCAACATCTATATACATATCTTGAGTCCCATTTACTTATACATGTACATTTTTTTCTAATCTGAAACATCGAGATCGCAGGCAGTGCGGTGAGCACACATCTACGAGCGGCTGCTCTGCGATGTGGGATTTCTGTCCTCTATCCTTGTCTTGCATACGTACCTACGGATTGAACACCCGTGCTAAGCTTCACGCTTAATTGGGAACATAAGCATGGACAACCATGATAGTGACCATCTCGAAGAGCTTATACATATGCATTTCATATATCTATACATAATCATATAACTGTCGGTTACTTATCATCTTTACATTCCTATTGCATATCAATCTTTTCCGTTACATGTTTTCTGTCTTTGACATATCTCCTATCTATACTTTTACTGTATTCTTGTGCTTTGTCATCTTTTACTTATCTCTATTGTTCTTAGCACTTATGCATTTCTATCATGTATTCATAGCATGTTCCCTCTATTCATTAGCTATGTCTACTATATATTTATATCACATAACCTATCTTCATGCATGTCATATTCTTATACATATAATACTTTCATGCTTATACACTATATCATTTGATATGTTCTATTTTTATGTACTGTTATCATGTACTGTAATCATGTACTGTTTTCATATATTGTGATTATGTTCTATTTGCATATACTGTTATCATGTACTAATTCCATATACTGTATTCATGTACTGTTTCATGTACTATTTTCATATACTGTTTTCTTGTTATACTTTTCATATTACTTTCTCTTTCATGTACTGTACTTGTTCATATACTTTCCCGTGTCATTGACACTTTGCTTCTTGTACTTGTAACTGTATACTATCATCGCATAGCAGTGCTACGCTTCCCATAATCTGTCATATATTCTCTTCATTTCATTTGTTCTATGTTTCATGCCTGCATAAACCTTAGAAGCGGATACGGGGACTAACTGTTTGTACCCGAAGGTACTGTATATACCCGAAGGTATCATCACTGTACGAGACAGTGACCTATGCCCGAATAATATTATACCCGAAGGTATCATCACTGTACGAGACAGTGACCTATGCCCGAATAATATTATACCCGAAGGTATCATCCTTTGTACGAAGACGGTGACCCTATTCCATGAGGGCCCGGGTATTTGTGGTGACCCTTTTCGGGGCCACGATCCAAAGCGGGATCTATGTCATCGACCAAACGGGGCCTCGATATCTGTTTCATTATCTTTGCGGCAAGCGTATGCTTACCATGGGCATGCTGTCTGTCCCACTTTTCTGGGGTTACAGCGGACAATCAATGTTATTACATTTTCTGTATATTTCATAAGCATGATTAACTATTGTTATCATGATTGCTTATGCAATATATACCATCATTACTTTAGTTTGCATTCGTTCTCATATCTGTAGCTTCATATTCTAGTTCTCATATTTCTACATAATATTACATATCATCTCCTTATATATCCATTCTATATCACATTTCGTTCATGTTTAGCTACTCATATTCCATCTCTTGACTCTTGTATTAATATCGTATTACATCGCATGTATTAGCATATAGCATTTGCATATAACCTATCATCGTGCATGCATTTACTCATTCTTATATTCATACATGCTTATCATTCGTGTACAGGTACCCATTCTTGGTAACATCTTATATCTTCATATACTTTATTAGTCTATCTTATCTTATGACATATACCTATACATTTCTATACTTGTACGTTTCACTTGTGCTTTGCTCCAGAGGAATTTGTTCTATCTCCCCTAGAGGGTGCGGAACATAGACTTCTTCTTTAATACCCTTAGGTACCCTTCATGTTCAAACTATTTGCAATAACATCTTTTCTTACATATTCCTTTCTTACCATGTATTCCCGATTGACTTTACCCATATTAAATCTACTTATGTTCTTATTTCTTATTCATATATACTTCTTGTTTTCCTTGTCTCTGGACCTAATATGAGTTCCACTTTTATCATACTAGGCCCATGGTTGTATTCTTGACCTTCATGGGCTTTCCATAGAGTCAAGAACACCCAGTCGAGTTCAAGCGAAGGAGATATGACCTTAGAAGTTGGAGGTCATGCGTAGTCAACTAACCGACGAGTTGACTGGTAGCGAGCTGAGATGACCTCAGTAAACGGTCTATCACCTTGGTCTGACATCCTACTAGCCTCCTCAGACCTATGAATGTATTCTTGACTCAAGGCTTTCCATGGAGTCCAAGAGCACCCGAATCGGAGTTCAAGCGAAGGAGATATGACCTTCCGAGAAGTTGGGGTCATGCGTAGTCAACCTTGACGAGTTGACTGAGCCCGACGAGCTGAGATGACCTCGGCTAAACTTGGTCTATCACCTCCGGTCTGACATCTAATAGCCTCCTCCAGGCATATGAGATGTATTCTTGACTCAAAGGGCTTTCCATAGAGTCCAAGAACACCCGAATCGGAGTTCAAACGAAGGAGATATGACCTTCCGAAGTTGGAGGTCATGCGTAGTCAGTCTTGACGAGCTGACCTGGACTGATTAGCTGTACTGAATTGACGAGCTCAGTATAACACCTCGGTCTGACATCTAATATCTTCCTCAGGCATATGGATGGATTCTTGACTCAATGGGCTTTCCATAGAGTCTAAGAACACCCAAATCGGAGTTCAAACGAAGGAGATATGACCTTAGAGTTGGAGGTCATGCGCAGTCGGTCTTGACATTGACTGGGCAACGAGTAGCGAAGTGAAAGGCTCAGTCAACACCTCAGTCTGACATTTAATATCTTCCTCAGACATATGGATGGATTATTGACTCAATGGGCTTTTCATAGAGTCCAGAACACCGTCGGAGTTCAAGCGAAGAGATATGACTTTTCCGAGTTGGAGGTCATCGCGATCGATCTTGACAGGCTGACTGGATTGACGAGTTGACCTAAAGTGACGAGCTCATCTATCACCTCGATCAGGCATCTAATATTCTCCTCATGCATATGAATGTATTCTTGACTCAATGGGCTTTCCATAGAGTCAAGAACGCAAATCGAGGTTAAGCGAAGGAGATATGACCTTAGAAGTTGGAGTCATCGCAGCGATCGATCTTGACGGTGGCTGGGCCCGACGAGCTGCCTTGGAAGTGCGAAGCTCAGTATAACACCCTCAGTCTGACATCTAATATCTTCCTCAGGCATATGGATGGATTCTTAACTAAATAGGCTTTCCATAGAGTCCAAGAACACCCAAATCGGAGTTCAAACGAAGGAGATATGACCTTCCGAAGTTGGAGGTCATGCGCAGTCAGTCTTGACGAGCTGACCTGGATTGACGAGTTAACCTGAAGTGATGAGCTCATCTATCACCTCAGTCAGGCATCTAATATTCTCCTCAGGCATATGAATGTATTCTTGACTCAATGGGCTTTCCATAGAGTCAGGAACACCCAAATCGGAGTTGAGCGAAGGAGATATGACCCTCAGTTGGAGGTCATCTTGTGATCGTCTTAACGAGCTGACTGGGTGTGGCTGCGGCTGGTGAGCTCAGTTATGACGAGGATTGAGCTCAGTCTACATGGCCAGATTGAGCTGCATGACGGGTTGAGCTCTTCGGGACGAGATCTGGCGACCTCTATTTGAGCGACCTCTATGGTGAGCCCTTCACCCATTTATTTGTTAATTAAAAAGACCATAACTTGGTCCACAGGGGTGGAGTGAAATATTCAAAATCCTAAAATCAAGTTAATTGATGTGATTCTGATTTATAGAAGGACTTACATCCAAATTCTCTTTATTTATGACCCAAAAACCCGTTCTAAGGTATGGCTAGTTGACCCGAACTGGACGACTGACCCGACCAGATTTAACTGAGCTGACCTCGGTAAAAGGACCATAACTTGGTCTACAGAGGTCCAAATTGAGTAATTCAAAATCCTAACATCAATTTCATTTATGTAGCTACAATTTACTAGAAGGACTCTCTTCCGAATTACCTGTATTTATGACCCAAAAACCCGTTCTAAGATCCGGCTACTGCATATGATCGACAATAGGGAATTTCTGGGTTCAACTTGCAACTAGACCCTTCTCAAAACACATATCTAGGAGCCTTAAAGCTCTTCTCAACTCAACCCTACACGAAATGAGTTTAGGAGTTCCCAAACCCAAACCATACACAAGATAGAGGATTCTAAACCATGTATCTAAACTTTCTATTCCAAAACTAGATTTCCATACTCCCATAGTTTTCAGACAAAACTATACTCATAGTTCCATCTGACCCAGACATGTGTATTCATACAAATATTCACGATTCCATACTTTTCTATACCAAATCATAGTTCCATAATTTTCTATACCAAATCCTTAGTTCCATACTTTTCTATACCAAATCATAGTTCCATACTTTTACATACCAAATCATAGTTCCATACACACCTAGTTTACATACACATATTCATGGTTCCATACACACCTAGTTTACATACACATATTCATGGTTCCATACCTGTGATCTTCTCTTTCCTTTTCCTTCTTTATTCTTTTCTTTTCCTTCTTTCTTCTTTTCTTTTCTCTTCTTCTTCTTCTTCCGTTTTTGCTCTCTCCCGAAAAGAGACCCGACATGAGATATTTCTTTTGATCTTATCCTTATTTGATCTTATCGCTTTTTATTCCCGGCTTTCCAGGGAGAAGCTTCCTCCCATCTTTCTTCAAGCCTTGTCTTCCATATTTTCTTCTTATTTATTAAATATCTTCTTTATATTATTCTTTTGGTCCTCCAACTCTCTTTTACTTTTAATTTAACTTATGCGTATTCTTTGGCATATGAAGCATTATATTATGACGTAGGTCGTGAATTAGTAATTTATTAATTTACCCTTAATTTCAAGTTCTTGCTTATTTTATTTATCTTTATTTTATTCGGATAAATATACTTTTACTTTTATTATACCTGCATGGTCAAGCTAGCTAGGGTATATTTCGAAGTGTTCTGACCTCTCTCTTTAATCATGTAGCCAAGAGCTTCCTGAAGTCCTCCCAGTGCACTTCTTGGGACTTGAATCTCAATCTAAAGCATATGATCCTTTGAAGAAGCTTTCTAGAACACTTTAGTGATACGCCCTATCCACGAAACTTGACAATCGCCATCATCCACATGGACCTCGACATCCCACGTGCATCATGTCATGAAGCGGTGTAGTAGTTGTTTGATAGGTAGCACGCGTTCTTGATGGCTTGACCTTGACTTTATAATTAGGTACCTTAGTGATAAAGATGTCTTCTCCACAATCTCGGGAGCCAACATAATATGGTTATAACCAGAGAATCTATCCATAAAAGACAACATCGCATGCTCTGCAATACTATCAACTATCATATCAATATGTGGGAAAGGAAAATCATCCTTGGGGTTGGCCTTGTTGAGATTTCTAAAGTCCACATAAATTCTAACCTTGTTGTCCTTTTTAGGAACAAGGACGACATTATCCAGCCACTTGGGATATTGAACCACTGATATGAAGCCAACGCTAAGTTGCTTCTAAATCTCCTCCTTCACCTGCAAACTCCATCAGGGGTGTAATCGCCTCAATTTTTGCTTAATCGGTCTAGCATGTGGCATAAGCGGTAGATGATGCTGAACTATAGAGGGGTCGAGGTCTGGCATGTCCTCATATGACCCACTTTATAAAAAACATCTAAGTATGATTTGAGTAACCTGAGCAAACTATCTCTCTCATCTGTAGACAAAGGGTGAATTTCCAATCTCAGCTCTGGGTGAGTGCAAATGCAGGGTCAAATGTTTGAGGTCAAAGGAGTGAAACTCTCTTATCAGTCAGATCGGTAACTGTCATCAAAATCAAGTTGTAAAGGTTCATCATCAATATCATGAATGTGTGATGTGGGTGAATGAGGTGCACATGCATTAATATCACCAATAGAAGAGACAAGCGAATACTCGAAAATGCTCAAATCCATAGGTGAAAAGGCAATTACATCATCCGAACGGGAGACAAATCCCGAAAAAATATCAAAAGAAAGTGGTGCGCCCATAGAATCAGACTTTCCCACAACATGACCTAAAATACCAGGAGATGCAATATCAACAATAACATCATTCGTAATAGCATCATTATCTGGAGCAGAAGGAGCATCTTCATCATCTCTCAAAGCAAGCACACGAAAATCACTAAGTGCATAATCAGGCTCGGGCTGACTAATAACCATATGGAGTAGCTCCTCAGCATAATCATCAGACGACATAACCCCATCAATACCCTCATAATTAGTTATCTCGTCCAGAAAGCACATAGTGAACACACTAGATCGCTCAAGGAAAGGAGAAGCGTCAATCTGATAAGTGTCGGGGCCACCGCTGGTAGGGTGAAAAAGTTAATGCAGCTCAACATACTGGATATCAGTAGGCTCATCAATCGATCTATCGGGATGCAATAATGGCTCTGAAGCCCTCATAAAATAATTAGTCAACCTCAAAATGTAAGGACGAACAAGATAGTTAAATGAAATGTGATGAAGTCGAGATCTAACCCTCTCTTAGTGCAATTGTGCCATGCATCGAAAATTTGCCTCACCCAGTGCAAATCCCGAGCGAAAGGGGATCATGGTCAAATGCGCGATAAACTTGCTCTGGCCATACTAACGGCCTTACAAGCCCGGACCCGGGCATATGCGACATGCTCCCTCATCATGTCAAGCGATCGAGTACACTATGCGATCAAATGACATGGGTACTTAATCTTTGAAGCTTAGGTAATCAAAACTTTATTTATTCAGATTCTCTTAAACAAAACGAAAGAAATAGAAAGAAATCACCCAGATCTGGAAAGACTAAAAGACAAAAAAAACCTCTCACCCCTAGGGTAGAAAGAGTGAAAAATCTGAGAGGAGGAAAAAAGGTTACCATCTAAAGAAAATAGAAGCTGAAAATTTACCAAACCCGTTAAACTAGCATCTTATTAAATGGTTTCAAAAGCAAGTTCATAGAGCTTTTTGAGTCAGGAACATTTGAAGACCAAATCATTGAAGTTTGATGTAGCTATCGATAGAAGCCCCAAAATTTCGAGCAGCGGCTTGTCGTGATGAAGCTTTCTTGATTAGGGTGCTAAGTTCTTCCCATGGAAAATTTGTGGTTTGGGAAGAGGCGTAAATTAACGATCTGTGCACATGGAGTTCAAACATTTTTGCATATTTTAAATTTAAAAGTAAAGTTAATCATAATACTTCAAGCGAAGATGACACTTTTAAAAGAGTGTCGATGATAAACTATCTGATGATGACATATCCGATATTCAACGTACATAATTTATTCACTTCTTATTTGTTTCTGACAAAATTTACATTTCATTTGTAAAATTATCACATTCGATGGATATTGAGACAATTTTTACTATTTGTTGCCAATATATATAGTTTGTGACGAATTGCTTTTCCCATGTTAAAATTTTGTTGCTAAATGTCCTTTTTCTTGTAGTACATTTTGTCCCAAGATAATGATAACAGGCGAAGCAAATCCTATTCTCATCCAAAATGCAATAGATTACTGTTTTGTTGACTGAATCTACCTGAGTAAAGACTACACTGAAATCCCATATGAGACTTTAAAATCTCAATCATGTAACCTAACCCAAAACCAAAATTGTTATGCTAGGTTTTTTAGTATCAGTCCTGAATATAATGTAGACAACGGAATAGTCATTAAGGCTTTCCATGTAATAACACTTAACTCTAGTGAAGAAACCAGGGTTCAAATAAATGACAATGAACCGAGAAAATTGGCCAACTAAATAGACAATGGATAAACAAAGAGCACTAAGGTAATAGATTGCTTGGAAGAATAACAGACTTAAGAAAAAATAACTGTTCAATCCACTGTGCCACCAGTAACTGGATGATACTTATTGGAGATGGAAAGACAAGAGACTATCAAATGATGAATGAAAAGATAACAGAGTTAGACCAATTAATATTCCCAACTAGCCAGGCTATGAGAACAAAGGCAGCTAAGATAATGAAAAAGACAAAGAAATATAATGAAGGTTGGATTACTATTAGAAAAAATGAATTACTCCCCAATTTAAAGTGGCACGCCAGGGCATGCTCTATTTATTATAAATTTGAATAATAAAGTGATATAACAATGAATACTTTATCACTATAGGTAATAACAGATGACAAAAAGAAATGTCAGGGATAACACCTTAGGTGAAATGTGACAACCACAGTTGAAAGATAGTATTAAATTTGCTTGTCGGAGAAAAGATAAGGTTGATAGCAGAAGTTAAAATGACACTTGGAAGATAAGATCACAAATAAATAAGAGTTGAAAGATAAGATCACAAGAGGATAACTGGAAAATATGATCACAACAATTCTAAGACAACAGGAAGAAAAGGTATAATCCAAGAAGAAAAGCTTTATGTAAGGAGAAGAAACTCTCATTTGAGGACATAAAAAAATCATATCCCTTTTTGTATCTAGTATTTTGTAATGAAGTTCTAAGCTTTCATTTGAAAAGCTTATATGTAAGATAAGAAATAGTTTTAATGAAATAAAAGTTTGAAGTTTCTCTATAGCTTATAAGTCTGTCATCTTGTACTTTACTTCTTGTTCTTGTTATCGTCTATACTTTCATCGCATAGCAGTGCTATGTTTCTCATATCATGTCATATATTCTATACATGTCATTTCCTTTTAGGTTTCATGTCTGCAAATACCTTAGAAGCGGATACGAGAAATAACTGTATGTACCGAAGATGTTATCAGCATCTGAGGCAGTGATCTCTATCTGTATGTACCGAAGGTACTATCCTTTGTGCGGGCATTGATCTCTATCTGTATGTACCCAAAGGTACTATCATTGTACGAGACAGTGATCTCTATCTGTTTATACCCGAAAGTATCATCATTGTACGAGACAGTGACCCTTTCGGGGCCACCGTAATCCAAACGGGATCTATGTCATCGACCCAAACGGGGCCTCGATATCTGTCTATGTATATGTTGCAACAACTGTATCTTCCCTATAGGCATGTCTATCTATCCCTCTACTAGGTTCTAAGCAGACAATCAGCTTTATTACATTTTCTGTACATATCTCATAAACATGAATAACTATTGTTATCATAATTGCTTATGCAATATATACTATCATTACTTTAATCTGTATTCGTTCTCATATCTGTAGCTTCATATTATGGTTCTCATATTTCTCTATAATACATATATTCATATCTTTTTCTATCATTTAGTTTTGTCTTCGTATCATATATGTAATCCTATCATATCATGAGATATCCTATGCACTCTTGTATTCCATATAGTCATATATATCTTTATTTATTCATATTCCTTTATATCATTTATGCATCATATCGCACATGCGTTTCTATCATGATTTAGCTATTCATATACTTTCTATATTTCTATCATGTATGCTTTTACTCATTCATATATTCATATATATACCTATCATTTGTGTACTTGTACTCACAATTTCCTTATGCTTTGTCATCTTTACTTATCTCTATCATTTCTTATCATTTATACATTTTCTATCATGTGTTCCTAGCATGTTCCATCATATTCATTTGATATGTCTATCATATTCATATCATATACGTTGCATACATTTCCTTTTCATACTTTTCATTTACTTTTATGTTCATGTTCATGTTCATGTTCATATTTCAGTTCGTTTCCATGTTTCATATCATATTCATGTTTTCTTGTTCCTCTATGAATCTACTTTACTTAAAAATTGGAATCATTCCAATTGATTAATCTAAATTCAAGTTATGACATTTTCATGCCAACTAGTCATTTGTCATTCCACCTCAGGACTGTTGAAATACCCATTTTCCAATATCTTGCCTCCATATTTGACACTGGTTCTTTGTACTCCTTTAAAGTTGGAGTCTTTAGGGTTCTTCTCGACTGGAATCACCCAATTGAACAGAAATAGATATGACCTAGACACCCGGGACTACTCTATGTTCAAAACAGAACCAAAAATTGGCTTGAACATAGCCCCACTTTGAGTGAATTTCTGGGCCACTTAGAGTCAGAATTTGGCGATGCCTATTTCTAGATGTTCTACTTGAAGTCTAGTTTAATTAGCCACTTGAATCACTCAAATCGGATAATAAATGAGCAAGTTATGGCTAAAATACGAACACTAGTCAAACGAGTAGAAATTGTCACCTTTTTATGGAGTGCGAGGTCGATTACGGAGGTGTGCAGTGCAGGTCCCGAAGGTGTACGGAAATACGAGGTCTCAGAAAATGCGAGAATGTGTTTTCTTCCATTTTTCCATATGTTGATACCCAAATCAACTCAATACTCTATATACACATCAAAACCACTCCAAATTCATCTTGAAATCTCTATTTTTACTCAAATTATCTTTCAATACTTATCTTATGCACTCTATTGAAATCAAACATGTTTTCTATTCATCTCTTATACAAGGCCTAGGGTTTTACTCAACCCAACTTCAAGAAATCTAAGGTTCTTATCAAAACCTAGAACAAGAACAAACATATCCATGCTTTACATAACCCTTAGAACCCAAAGACACATGTAATGGGACCTCTAGGTATTCTCATAACAAAACCCTAGAAAAACAAAGGGATTTATAATGATTTCCATACAAGAACTCATTCTAAGGTTAGGTTTCCTACAACCCACAACCCACAAACATGTATCTATACAAGAAATCCATGTGATCCATACAATTCCATATAGTTCCATACAAAAGTCATGTATCCATACCTTGACTTTGCTTCTCTTTCTTCCTCTTCTTCTCCTTCCTTTTCCTCTTCTTCCCGTTTTTTTCTCTCTTGTTTGGAGACCAAATTTGGTCTTAAATCAAGCTCTCAATCCTTAGGCCATGTTTGGCCTTTGCATTTTTCAACACTTTTATCATTTTGCCAAAGCCCTTCCGGCTCTTTCTAATTTCTATTCCATATTTTCTCTAATTGCCTTGAATCTCATAACTTCTTCTATTTACATTTCATTTTTAAACATTTCATATATTAACCCCTAGTCTTTCCCTTTTATGACCACTAGGTCCTCAAGTGGTAAATTACATATTTACCCTTGGCTTTATTCTTAATTCCGGGTCTCTCGTTTTATTTTCCAAAAATTCCTATTTAACTTTTAAAATACCCTAAACAAGTCAGCGCTGGGGGTATTTTTTCGGGTTATATCTGACACTTCTGGCCCGGCACGAGATAAGCCGGAGGGCGGAGTGTGGGTTGGTCGAGGACATATCAGAGTTGCGCAGTGGAAGCGTGGTGGACCTTAGGGTAGTAGACATATTAATTGTTGATGTCATGCTTGACATGGATGGAGTTAACTGACCATCGCGGGTTGTCGATAATTGGGACCTTAGCCAGGGTTGTCATACGGGCACGACGTGGGTTTGGGCAGAAGGTTAAGGCCTTTAAGCCCGGTATAGATGTTCTTCCCTAGGATGTAGGGTGGGAGTTGATCTGATAGGTCGGGATTATGAGTGAGGATTTAGGATTACGCTCGTGGTGGACCGAAGGTTGGGTGTCCACCGATGGGCATTATTGCGTTCGTGTGCATGGTACATCGCGTCGAGTCGGGTGTGGGTGCACGGTACGGTCATTCACCACTCTTGGTGAGTGTGGGTTGAGTTTGTCTTAAGGACTACGTCCAATGAAGACTCATAGTTCGATTGAGGAAATGAAGAGTAATTAAAGTGTGTTGGAAGCGAAACAAGAAGTCGTTAATCCCCTAAGGTGAGAATCCTGGAGTTAGGGTGTAAGAGACCCGGGAGATATCCCGAAATTTCTATGTGAATGCAAGAGGCTCGTGTAATGAATTTATGTTGCAGAGATAAAAACACGGTCGGGTTATCCGCCTTGAGCTTAGTGTTAAGTGATGGCGATCGCAGTGACTCGAGATGAAAACCTGCTAGCCCAGTCGAGTTATCACCGAGACTTAGATTTGAGTGATAAGAGTCGGGAAGTGACTGGCTTGGATACCCCTTTGGAAATTGCATTGGGTGTCAGTGAGCCGGCAAGGGCTCAGTATATGGATGTCATTCATGACATGGACTAGGTTGATGGTCCATTGGATTGTCAGTGATTGTGACCTTGGGAAGGTCAGCGTTTACACACCAAGCAGGGGTTGTGTAGGGTTACATGTTGTGTGGATTATATATAAGTGTTAGAGGACAGGCTGCGAGCATGCGTCCTGGATCATAAGGGTAGTTGGGAGGAGCAATTTCCCTTAGTGGAATTCACTACTGACAATGGATTATCGGTAGTATACAAATGGCATATATGAGGGCGTTGTGTGGGGCCAAATATCTGTAGATCACCGTTATGTTGGGCCAGGGTGGGAGAGGCTCCATCAGCTGGTCACGTCCCGATTAGAGACACCTCGCGGAAGGTGAGGCTTGATACGACGGCGTCTTCTCCGCGGCTCAAAGCCCGACGAAGAGCTATGCGGATATGTGCGACATCGACCGCCCAGAGTTCGAGGTTGGTAATCCGCGTTTCCTTGAAGGTGATGCACAAGAGGGGAGAGTGGATAGGCTTAGCAAGCACGGGGAAGTTATCGACGGGGTTTATTGGGCCTTTGAGGATACTCGGAGAAATTTATGCAGCATGGCGTACCGGTTAGCATTACGCCTGGCATGTTGAGGTGTCCACGAGGTATTTCACGTCTCCATGCTCGAGATGTGTCTACTCGGTCAGCTCGTGTGGTGGATTGGGGATAGATTGAGTTGACAACGATGGGACCTTCGAAGAGGGACAGTGTGCATTTTGGATAACTTAGGTGATCGGGTTTTGCGGCCTTAGGACCGTGGGCTAGTGAGTGCTATGGCGGCATGGGTGGAGTCGACGTGGGAGCGGGGACACGTACGGGCCACCCTATCCCTTCTTGTTTAGGGATGAAGGTGCGTGGTTTAGTGGTTAAGATTTAAATGACCCATTTACATGCATGAGTAGAGTGCCGTTGCATATGCATGTGAGTGATTCATGGTGTGTCTAAATTTTGAGATGAAATTCCTTTTAAGAGAGGGAGAATGTAAGACGAAAAATTCCAATTCTGGAAAGAGACAAAATCGTAATTTAGGTCAAAATCCGAATTTATTCTTTTAGATCTCGGATAATGGCTTAGTTTCCGCAGATTTGGAATCGTCTCACGAATCTAGCTAGCCACTGTCGAATTTCATGGTGCAGAGACGGTCGGAGTTGACCGTTTTGATACATCGCATTCAGTGCCCAGTAAGCGATATTCGATGTGACAAAAGTCACATATAACACGTACTCATGTGCCATAAGTGGCATGATTAGAGAAATGATGAAAATGGATGGCCGAGATAGGGCCGAGTGTCAAAACTGGGAAAAGAAGGACATATATGTCATTTTAGAATTGATTTAAGTGGAAAAAGACAAAAGAGTGTATAGTGCTTGTCTTCTCCAAATTAAAAAGGGACCAAAACGTGAAATGAAGGGAGGAACTTGCAGTAGCTTTGCAGATTTCGTTTTAGAAGTGAGAGAGGAACAACTTCTCTCTAAGTTTCCGATAGATCGGCCGGAGTCGGAAGTAGTCGGGACCCGGGAAGGAAAATTTGCTCTATGCATCGAGACCTCTGGCGTGGTACGGTTTGGGGAGTTTTGACAAACTCCGTGAGGTAGGGGTTTCATCCTACTTGAGATTTACACTTTATTTAAGTGTATTTATGATGTTTAAGTTGATTGAGGTCGTGAGTGGCCGTTTGATCGGTCCCAAATCTTGGGACCGAATTGTTTGAATTTATTGAAACCCATTTGTGAAATCAGTGACCGTGAGGGGCTGTTACGGACTGTTATGGTTTCATGTGTGATAATTTATTGAATAAATTATGTGTTGGTTTGTATAAGGCCGGAAATGGCCGTGAAATTCGGGTTCACAAAGTGAACCGATGATTGGTGATTTGCCGGGAACAGTAACCCGAGGGTTTCACTGTTCATAGGAATAGTGTTCACAAAATATTTTTGTGAAATAATGTGTTTGGTTGAGTAATTCAAGTTGAATTGCTCGTGTGTGATAATTAGCTCAAGTGAGCTAATTTTTTGTGTAAAGAATTGTGAAATTACATGACATGTTTGTGTGATTTAAATTGTGTGAATATATTCATGATTATATATTTGCATGTGTTATATAATTATATTGGAATTGGCATTAAATGCGTTAAGTATGCCTTTGAGGCACCACTAGGCGATAGGAGTGAGTGCATGAGATGGTTCACTGAGAGAGTGGTTTCGGAAGGTTGACTATTAATAATAAATATCGGAGTCGGTCCATTACTTATATCGGAGGGTAGTCCATATAAAATATCAATCGTCGTAGTCGGCCCAATTGATATATCTCGGAGGGTGGTCCACTAAATATAACATCGGAGTCGGTCCACTACATATATCGGAGGGTAGTCCACAAATAAAAACAAATATCGCTGTTGAAAATAATATTTCTCATTATGGCTTAGGTAAGTGTGAGAGTCGATTGAGGACTTGGGGTATGAGTTGTTCGGGTAGAGCGTTGAGTAGGATCGTCGTTTACTTGAATGTATGTTTTCTTTAGACATTGCACATATACACTTAGGTGGAGAGTAGCCCATTTAGGGTGATTCCACTGCGAGCATTAGCTCACTTGTCGAGGATATCATTTTTCGGTGCGAGGAAATGCGAGAGTGGCTCATCTAGAGCCGGAAGCTTGAGAAGAAAGCCGGGTTGTGGCTTTGGTTTTATTATGTATACATGTATTAGAGTGTTTTTCATTTTAATATGTGTGGTGTTTAACTATAAGAGTAATTCTTAACTCTTGAAACTATTGTATATAGTTAGGAATTATTAGGATAGTGTTGGTTTGTGGGCCCAGTGGCGTTTACTCATGGATTGTTATATTGGATTGTTGGGACCGGGTTATATCTGAGGTTATGTATCCGGGTAGAACTCCCATTACAAAGAAGACTACATCGATTTTCGTGAGAAATGTCGGGTCACCCAGAGCATTCCACGAGTGTTCCAGCGGAGTTGGTGGTGCGGACCCCGAGTTTGGGGCATCACAAAGGCTTTCCATGTAATAAAACTTAACTCTAGTAGAAGAAACCGGGGTTCAAATAAATGACAACGAACCCTGAAAATTGTGACTAAATGAACCAATGGATAATGAAACATTAGGAGTGAAAGTGGTGCTTGGAAGAATGACAAACTTAAGAAAAAATAAGCGTGATAAATTTGTCTTCTGATTCTTTGGATGATACTTATTGGAGATGGAAAGGAAAAATTTATGTCGAATGATGAATGAAAAGATAACAGAGTTAGACCGGTTAATATTCCGAGCTAGTTAGGCTATGAGAACAAAGGCAGCTATGATAATGAAAAAGACAAATAAATATAATGAAGGTTGGTTTAAGCAGCGACTCAACGGGCCGGGCGGGCGGGCGAGCCCCGATCAAGATTGGAAGCTCGCGTGGCCGGGTTCGGGCCGGGCACATGGGGCCGTTGACGATCAGCGGGGCGGGCGAGCAATTTTAATTTTAAGGCCGTAGCCGGCCAGCGAAGGCTTTGTCTTTGAGCGGGCTTTGACGGGCCCGAGATGACGGAACGATTGGCCGGAGTGAAGAGGCAGACGGGCTAGAGTGGGGCGGCGGGCCCGAGGTGGGGAGTCCGACGGGCCCAAAGTGGCGAACTGCCCGGGCCCCCTCCTTTCCTCCCATGATGGTCCTTATGGCCAGTTGGCTCCTCTTTGTTTTTTTCTTTTTTTATTATTTTTACCTCATCTGCACACAAATTCTCTTAATTTTTCATCAACTTACAACTATCTCTTAATTTTTCATACTCTCTCCAAAATTTACTTCTTTTATGATTCTTTCTCCATGTGCTTTTATCACTTGTTTTTCTTGATTGTTCCTCATATTACATGGTATTATTGGTGGTGCAAATCAAGCATTGGTGACTCGATAGTTCGGTTACTAAAATTTCGACGATCTTCCAATTGAGTAATATTTCTCCACCTCTACTTTTTCTTATTTGTTTCATTTTATTTTGATTCATTATTTTATTTTTTAGTATAATATTTTATTAATAATTTTAATATGGATAGTGCATGTGCATCTTCTTCTAGTCCATGTACATCATTAAACATAACAAACTTAGTTCAAATATATGGAATTTTTTGATAGAATAGAAATAATTTTTAGAAAATAATAAAAAGAAATAAAGCAAAATGTAAAATTTGTAGCTTCTTAGTGGTGGATCAAATTCGGGCACAAATCGTTTAAAGACCTGATGAAACGATGTAAAATTAAGAATAATGTAGATATTAGAAATTATATGCAATTAGGTAAAGATGAATGTGGAAATTTAAAAACATTTTCTTATGATAGATGCAGCATCGTAAAGAATGGTTGATTACGTAATAAAATTTGAGCAAGCCTTTTAATATGATGGAAGCGATGATTATTGAAACAATTCAAACATTGATTAATCCCACTCGATTGAGGTTGGTGAAATCTTTGTTAAAAGATATATTATGAAAAATTTCCAAAACGAACAAGAAAATATAAAACAATATTTTGCAAATTTTGAAGGAAAAATTTGTTTTTAACGTCTACGATATTTGGGCATGCTTTAATGCATGCGAGTTTTTATGTATTCTTTGCTCATTATATAGATAGTGAATGGATGTTAAATAAAAGAATAAAATTTCGTTTAAAACAATAAATACTCCATAATGGTACAAATATATCAACTTTAATAAATGATGAAATTATAGATTTGGGTATTCATGA